>JAUTBS010228763.1:0-11486 GCA_032361285.1 Aequorea victoria | reverse complement strand
TTCCAACAGTATGTTCAAGATATCGTGGAGGGTATTCAATTTATTTTTCACAATGAAGTCTTTTAAACCCATAATTTGTGGAGCATGGCTGGTATGCCACTGCATTCTGGTGCGACTCGGGTCAGGCTTCTAGATGATTTCTAAACCTAAAATGTACTGAATGTGACTAGTACGTCACTGCATTTCCGGAGTGACTGAGGTCATGTGGATAGGACTACACTTATGCATACAAAGTCTTTCAAACTCAAAATGTGTTGAATGTATGTGGCTGGATCGCCACCACATTCTGGTGCGATTGAGGTCAAGCTTCTAGAGGATTTCCAAAACCAAAATGTACTGAATGTGGTTGGTACGCCACCACATTACTAAAGCGACTAAGGTCGTAAGACAAGACTTGAATGGAAGTGTAACTGTTAACACATCTGAATGGTTGTGGAACCACTAGCTCATAACCAAGGATTTGAATGGCAGTAGAATTGCTACATGCTTGAATGGTGGTAGAATCACTAGTCCTCGTAAGCATGATGCTAAAGATACTTGGGCATGATCATGATTCCTTGCAGGCAATCCTAAAGATACCTGGATGCAATAGAGATCTTAACATTTCTTATGTTTTCTCTTCAAATATGACCTCGAAGATACCTCGGCATGATCAAAATCTCTGTGTTGTGATCGTAAAGACACCTGGACACGACAGAGTCTATACCTCTTTGATATTTTTTTCATGGAAAACAATACTAAAGGTACTTGGGTGCGACAAAGGACCCTCCCTCTTGAGATTTTTGATGATTAAGTCTATGCCCTAAAGATACTTGGGCCTTTCCTTAATGTTTCATTGATGATTTGATGTTTATCCTTTTTAAAGCGGTCCTAATGAAGCTTGGATGCGACAAAGACCCCCTCCCCCCGTGAGATTCATTGATAATTAGGTCTATGCCCTAAATATACCTAAGCCTTTTCTTGAGTTTTATTAATATTTTGATGTTCTGTTCTTTGAAGTGACCCTAAAAATACATAGGTGCGACAAAAATCTTTTCATTGATTTCATCGATGAGTTTATTTTCTGAGTTGTGCATCACGCCTCGTCAAAATATTTTGTATTTAGCTTTGACATTTGCTCCTATGCATGTTTGGCGCTATACGAGCTCTATCAAAGAGGGGCATCTGTTGTGATGCCATGAAAATCGATACATCAAACTGACGTAATTATACTACACATGGTTAGACGAATGCCAAACATCATTCATATACTTATAAGTAACTTGACTTCATTAATTACAACCCAAAAGTTTAAGAGATTATTTACAAGTTCAGGTTACATTCCAACAAAAGATTAAAAACTACAAATCAAAAATCTTCCAACTTCACCGCCGCACTTTCAAGTGAGCCACGACTCTACATATTCTTCAGTGTATTCTCCCCCCACCGTCTCTTATTCGTTACCTGTCATAAACTATCATGAGCGGCAAAGCCCAGAAAGAGACCCAAGAACTCTACCTTTCTAAAACTTATAATACATTCTCGAGAAGGAAGGACTTCCCTTTGGTCTGCCCGACATAAGTTACGCATCCCGTCTACACTCGTGGAGTTACGGTCTGTCAAATTCTTCCCCAAAATGGCTAGATCTCTGTTCGTCCCGACCAACTTTAGGTTGTGTCGTACATATTTCCGAGAGGGATTTAACTGACCTTTTTTTGTCTCTAGACAAATATTTGCACATTTTCTTACAGTGATTTTAATATTTTTAATTACTTTCGACTTGGGTTACGTATCAACGTTTCTCGAGAAAGAAGGGCCTTCCTTCGATCTTCCCAATTTAGTTTATGCATGGAGTCCCGCGTCTTGTGAACTTATGGATGATCTGAATGCTCCCCAAGATTGGCTGGATCTTTGTTCGTCCCGACCAACTTTAGGTTGCGTCATACATATTCTTGAGAGGGACTTAACTAACCTTTTTTTGTCCCTAGACAAATGTTTGCATTTTTCTAGGGGGTTTTTAATGTTTTTAATTAATTCTGACTTGGGTTATGTATCAACGTTTCCCGGGAATGATTGGATTCCCTTCGGTCTGCCCGATTTAGGTTACGCATTGGGTCCTGCATTAGATGGCTTATTGGGCGATCCGAATACTTCCCCAAATTGGCTGGATCTCTGTTCGTCCTGACCAACTTTAGGTTGTGTCGTACGTATTCCCGAGAGGGATTTAACTGACCTTTTTTTGTTTGTCCCTAGATTAATGTTTGCACATTTATCTAGGAGGTTTTTGTTATTTTATGGTTTAACTCTATTTTGTTCATAGAAAAATGTTTTCACGTCTTTTTAGGGGTTATTGTTAATTCACACTTGGGTTGCCTAGCAACATTTCCCCAGATGGACAGGCTTCCCTTCGCCCTGCCTGAATCAAGTTACGCTTCGCACTTCTGCTCACTGACCCATGCGAGCTACTTCGGCTCTTGGTTATCTTAAGTTGCATTCCACGCTTCCCTAGTTGGGTAGGGGTGCTCTTACCTGACCAACTTAGGTTGTGCATCCCATTTCCCGAGGGGTATTTAGTGATTTGATCCCTAGATAAATGTTTTCACGTTTTGTTAGGGGGATTTGACTTCCTATATTTGTTTGTCCCTAGAGAAATATTTGCACATTTTTTTTGTTTTATTCATTAGGTAAGTAATTTCACACTTTCCTAGATTTTATCGAACTTCCTATTTTTGTTCGAGTTAGGTTGTTTCACACCTCCTAAGAGGGAGTTTTTCTATTTTCAGGCACTAAGTAAATGTTTGCACGCTTTCTTAGATTTATTGAATTTTGTTCTTTTTGGTCTAACTTAGGTTGTGTCTCAATACTTCCTAACAGGGAAGTTTTAGATTTTCTTGGTCACTAAGTAAATATTTGCACTCTTTCTTAGGTTTATTGAATTTTCTATTTTTTTGCTCAAATTAAGTTGCGCTTCCTGCCACCTAACATGATGAATTTTCTATTTTCTTAGTCATATTATGCTCTCTCTTTTTCTTTAGCTTTTCTTCTTTCAGTTTATCTCATCTGAAGGTTTTTTGTGTTTTTCTTCTTTTTTTGCAGACTGACTGGTACCTACGGGGATTTAGAGGTTCTGCCCGGATCCTTGAGTGGTACCAGGTTCTCCCCCTGGAGAGTCGGGTGCTCATGGATTGGTACAAATTTGGCCGGTTCATCCCCTTCCTCACGAGTACTCATAATGATAGAGTACTATTGATGACCTTAGTGGAAAGGTTATGGGACACCGCCAGCACCTTCCACTTTCCATCTTTTCAGGCCACATTGACCCTGTTAGATTTTTCCATGATCACAAAGATCAGGGAGGGTGAAGATCTGATTCTGCTTGACCCCACTGTCGGCTCATGCCCGGAGGCACTCACTTATTGGCTGGTCGAGGTCCCACCTTAGGCTAATCAGGGACGTATCCTGTATGCCTGGCTCACGGATTACTTCATGGGGTTTGAGTGCACCGAGCCCAGCCACTTTGAGTGGGTTGCTTGGGCATTCTTGCTCTATCTTCTCGGTGCATACCTGTTGTCGAACAGGAACAACACCGTTCAGCTGTACTTTCTAGGAGCCTTGCATGATCTTGACCAGGTATCGTCCTTCGACTGGGGAGGAGAAGCATTGGCCACCTTGTACACTGGCCTACGGTACGTGTGTCAGACTAAGGAGATGTCTGTGTTCGGGTACTGGTGGATCCTTGAGGTATGATTTCGATCACACTCTTTTGTCTTTTCAGTTCATTTGTACCTTATCTCTTATTAACATGGCCTAACACTTATTCTATTTATTTATTTTTGTTATCTTTTCTATATTTCTTCTCTCTTTTCTTCTTCTTTTTTTATCTTATCTTATTTATAGCTATGGGTATACGAGTTCCTGGGGTTTAGCATCCCTAGAAAATTCACCCGGATCCCCAGATCATCCCACGGGCAGCTCGTTGGGGTCGGAGCACTCAATGGAGGGAGGAGGACACGAAGGATTTGAATACCTACCGTCTCCATCTGGATTGCCTATCCCCTGCACAGGTATGTTTGATTTTAATTTTACACATGTTTGATTTTAATTCAGTGATTTCTCTCATCTGTAACTTGTGCTTGGTTTTTTCTCCAGGTGAATTGGCAGGTGTGGGATGGCATGGAGGCTAGGGAAGGCGGGTATCTGATGACGAGCCGCCAGGCTCATCGAATGAGGATCCTACTAGAGGGTCCATTTCATCGGGAGTGGTTCTTTGGCGAGTGGGTAGTCCGGCAAACGCTGAAGCTGGACCATTTATGAGTCCCTGAACCGCCTCCACTTAGCATGAGGTCGATGCACACCATGTCATCTGAGGACATGGCCGAGGTGTTTTACGACTTCGCGACTAGGGATTTCCTAGCCAAGGGAGAGTACGCTGCCTTTGCATGCGACCATATGATGCATCCGATGGACGTCCAGCTTGTAGAGGTGCAAGCCGGACAACCTTCGACGTCTCAGGTTCCTTCGGTGGTGGGTGGTCATCCTCCTCCTGCTGTTGTTGGTGGTAGTGCGACTACCCGATCTAGCTTTGTTGCTTGTGGTGCTAGAGTGCACGCTCTGGGTCAGGCCGCTCCTGTCTATGCCACTCCAGTTCCTGATCTGGCGGCTGCTGGTTTTCCACTGATGCCTCGGGCGACAGATACTGATGAGGATGGATGTCAGCATCTTATCCCCTTCCTCTCCACGAGCCATCACAGTGGAACTTTGGTGTTGGGGTCGACATGGTACTTCCTTCATTCCCTTTTATTTCATCCTTGCTTTTTCGTTTTGTTTTATTTTAGCTGGTTTGCCTAACACTTTTCTTCTCTTTCTTTTTCTATTTCAGATTCCTCTACCTTTTGCGGAGGAATGTCTTCACACCAACAGTGCGCTGATGATATTAGTGAGGCGGCAGACGCAGATGTTGCGGGAGGCACACATTGACCCCATCCCTCGACCTAGTCACCCTCTTTCCCATCCGGTGAGGTTTTATTTAATCGCATGCCTTTCTATCTTTCTCTTTTTTTTTTGTATTTAATTTAATTTATTTCTACACGTGTACATATTCTAACTGTACTTATTCCTTTCTTCTCTTTCTCTCTTTTTTTGCAGCCTCTCTCTGTTATCCGTACTTTCATTCATGGAGCATTCTCGTCTTTCCGTGCCGCCACTCCATCTGCTACCGGTCCATCTGTCACTGCTTCTCAGGGATCTGCCCTACACACTGGAGTGCGAGAGCGTCAGGCCGATAGTGACGAGCATTTTGACTCGGGGAATACCACTACTTCTGCATCCTTCATCCCAGGGCCTTCGCGTCACACTACTCGTTTTGGCGCGATTAGGATGTCCCATGTTTTTCTCTTTTATTGGATGTAACTGAGATACACTTTTCTTTTTCTTGCATATACATTTTATTATTTTTGTGGGATAGGCCTTCGTGCCTGATTGGATTAATTTACCATTCTCCTTTTTTAGTTTCATTTTCGTTTCTTCTTCTGTATGGATATTTTTTATTATATACATGGATGGATTGTGTTTTATCTACATGGTTACATGGATTTGTGTATCTACAGAGGTTTACTATATACAGGGATTATGTATGTACATGATTGATTATTTACAGGATTATATACAAAGAAATTACAAAGATTATTTACAGAGGTTATTTTACAAAAAAAATTATTTACAAAGAGTTATTTACAAAATTATTTATAACGAATTTTATTTACAAGTTGTTTACAAAAAAAAAAAATTTACAAGGCTTATATACAAGGAATTTTATTTACAAAGAATTTGTATTTATGTACAAAGATTACATACATACAAGAGGTATTATTTTGGTGTTGTGCTCGATCTTTTTTGGAATTTTATTGTATCTTTATATCTGTAGGAATGCGTATTTACGGATGTTCGGAGCTAATAAGGCATAGACCAAAGGGGTTATGCTAACACCCGTAGACGTTATGTGTCAGTGGTGACGACATAGATATGAAGCAGGGGAGAGAACAAAACTACTTCTTTTAAAGCTGAGGTGGCGCGCGCCATAGAAGGATGACATAGCGCACGCCATGTTATGTGGCGTGCACTATGATGAGGTGGCAATTGCTAGGTTGAGGTGGCGCGCACCAGGTTCAAGCCAAGTTCAAGGCCAGGTTCTGGTCCCCTGGATTTTCTATAAAATGATGTCCAGCATTCTTTTTAACAGCCATATCTGATTCTATAACATGGCTTCTTCCATCCAAAACTCTCACTCTCTCTTGCTGGACCGATGAATTTACTTAGATCGAGCAAACCAAATTTGTGAATTTTGGTTTCAACGCTCTTTTCCATTTGAGCTCCGTGAGGATGGGCTAGACTTTCCTAAAGGCATCCACTCATTTGTGAGATCCGGTGGCTCATACTTTCAGACTTCGAGACGAAGAGCTTTGTTCGACCATCAAAGAGTTTGAAGCTATTCTGCATCTTCTCCCTCGAGAGGAGATTTTGATCCCTTCCTCGCTTGCGAGTCCAAAGAAACTCTTGAGGAATTTATGCAGATTGAGCGGTAGTAAAGTTTCTCTTATTCTGCATGGTGGGGTTCTCGACGTATCCTGCCTGGTGAGCTACTTCCGCCCTGCCGACTCTCTTTCTGGTTTTTCTTTGTAGTCTTGCCACCGCTATGTCTTGTGCATCTGTCTTCATGCCCATTTCCTTCTTTTCCTAGGAGATGGCGATGTCAGCACTACCTTAGTAAAGGTAGCCTCCCAAATAAAGGATGGGAAGAATTTTGTACCACTGATCCTGGCTAAGACACTGATTGGTTTGGACGTTGTGCAGTCTGGTGCCTTTTTTTACTTTTGCGGGCAGTCCCCTACTCCTCCAGGTATCTCTCAAAACTCTCATTTTTATATACTTCTCTCAATTTTTTTTCTCAGGCTCTCATTTTTCTCATGTTTCTGAATTTTTCTACTCAACTCACCTTTTTATATCTATCGATTTTTTCGCTAAACTCTCCTTTTTTTTGTATTTTTCTGTCAGATTTGGTTGATGGAGAAAGTGAATATTTTGGAGTATCCAATGGCGGGGGTCTATACTCCGAGAGCATTTCTGCAAGGAGGGGTTTGCTGCCCTTGCATTACCATGGTTGTAGCGACGGTTTTGACCATAGAGCATTCTAGCATCTTTCTTGTAGGTTTGAGTTTGACCACTTTTTATTTTCCTTCTCGCATTCTTTGTCAGTTGGGTCGTGCTCAATTGGGCTCTTCGACAGTGGCTCACATGTCCACTTCTTATCATTATGCCCTGTTTCTGGAGCATTATCTGTGGTTCTGGTCATCTCAGAGGATGATTGACTCGAAAGATCCTTGAGTGATGTCTTTCTGATGTAATAATCCACACAGCTGGGAGAGAATATAAAGTGGGAAGAAGACAATGATGAGAAGAAGGAAGGACTCGATCTAGTTGTTCCTACTGCACTTTCATTATTATGTTATTTTCTTTCTCTTTTGTTTTTATTTTTTAGAAAAAGACTTAGGATTTGCACTTTTCCCTTTTCACGAATAAACTTTGTTCGTTTAAAGCCGAGTAATGAAAATTTCTCCCTTTTCTGATCTTTGATCTTTGATCTTCTCACTTCATTGGTTTGATCTTTGACCTTCTCACTTTATATAATGAAAATTAATCAAAGGATTTTAAAGAGATCTTTACATTGGAATCATAATCAGATAGAGGGTTTCGAAAGATGAAGTACTTGGGTAAGTGTTTTCCCCTTTTTTCTCTTTTGTTTTTTTTTGTGGGAGAGGTTTATTTATGTACAGGTTTGGGCTGAACTTTAAATTGAAGTTGCCTACGTATCCCAAAGAAAATGAATCAAGCCACAACGTAGTTCCGGTATGGGTCCAACTCTGGGTTTTAACACTCTCATTTTTTTAATATCCTTGTTTTGCCAAAGCTGCCCTTTCAAGTTTTCAATCTTGCGGGCTACTCTTACTTTTGTCTGGGTTATTGATTTCATCAGTTTTATACCCAGCGAGCTTCTCTTTTTTTCATATATTTTTTTAAGGGTAGTACTTTTTGAGCTAGTCCAAATTGGTTGGGGTGTTGAAAGTGTTTCTGTCCAGGTCCATAATAATAACAGCTCATCCCGTCATAATGGCTTTGATTATATATGGCCTCGCCTAACTTAGTTTGAATTTCCCTCTTGGATTAAAGATAGGAGCTCAAATTTCTTTGAGTATGAGGTCCCCTTCCTTGAGGTCCTGAGTTTTGACCTTCTTGTTAAATACCCAGGCAACCCTTTTCTGATAGCCTTGAACATGAAAGAGCACCCTCAGTCTCCTTTCGTCAAACAAAAGTAAGTCCTCAGAATGATCCCTCTACCATTTTTCTTCTGGTATACTACACTCTGCTATTACTTGGAAAGAAGGAACCTCTAGTTCTACAGGTAGAACAACTTCCATCCCGTATACTAGAGAGTATGAGTGACTCCTGTCGAGGCTCAAAATGACATCCTATAGCCCCAAATGGCAAATGAAAACTTTTTTGGCCAATCCTTACTGGCTTCTATTATCCTTTGTAGGATTCTCTTAATGTTTTTATTAGCCGCGTCGACTGCTCCATTTGTCTGCGGCCTGTACGGGGATGACTTGTGCGCAGTGATTATATATTCTTCCATCAAATCTAGCACTTCCCCTTGGAAGTGGGATCCATTGTCTGATATAATTTCATGAGGAACACCATATCGGCATATGATGTTATGATTGATAAACTTGTCCATGTGAGAAGCTTTGAGGATTGAAAAGGAAGCAGCCTTGATCCATTTTATGAAATAGTTGATGGCTACTAAGATGAATTTGTGTCCATTCAAAGCCTTCGGCGTGACTTTTCCAATGATGTCTATTTCCTAGACTGAAAATGGCCAAGGGGAAGTCATACTGTATAATTCTAACGGTGGAAGATATACTAAATTTGCATGGATTTGGCACTTGCGATATCTTTTTATGAACCTAACACAGTCCGTTTTCATTGTCATCCAGAAATAGTCTTGCCGCAAGATCTTTTTGGCCAACATTATCCCGTTCATATGAGGCTCATAAACTCCTTTGTACACTTCATTTATGATTTATTGACCTTCTTCGTCTGTCACACAAAGTTTGTTCACCCCTAGATAAGCCATTTTGTACAGCTTTTCGCCATAGATGATGAACTGAGCTGCTAATCTTCTGATGGATCTCTTATCCTTTTTGCTGGCGTTCCTGGATATTTTTCTTCCTCAATGAAATTTTGGATGTCATGGAACCACGACAAACCATGGAGACAAGAGTGGCAAGGGCATCAAAAAAATTATTCTAAAGCCTGGGTACGTGGATGAAAATGACTTCCTCAAAATTGGGAATAAGTCGATCGAACTCTTAGTAGTATGGCATCAATTTCTCTCTCCTCTTTGACCTTCCATTTCCTACTGGCTTGGGAAACGACCAAGGCAGATTCACCGATCACTTCTAACTTTCTCAAGACCAATTCCAAGGCGGTTTCCATCCCGACAATACACACTTCATATTTGGCTTGATTATTGGTAATCTCAAAGTTCAGTTTATAGGCCAACAGAACATGCGAGTCATCTGGAGTGACTATCAATATCCCGATTCCATAACCATATTGGTTTGAGGCACCGTCAAAATATAGCATCTATAACTCGTTCTCAACTGTCAACACATCTTCATCGGGAAACTAAAAATAAGAATCTTTTTGTCCCTCAACTGGCTGATCTGCTAAGAATTCTGCTACGACTCATCCTTTCATCGATTTTTTGGTCTTGTAGTGCAGTTCGAACTCGGCCAATAATAATAACCATTGGGTCAATCTTCGTGCCAGTGAAATTTTTTGGAATAGGTACTTAAGTGGGTCCATTCTAGTAATCAACACTACAGGGTATGCCAATATGTAGTGTCGTAGCTTCTTTGACGACCGTACCAAAGCCCAACAAGTTTTCTCCAACCGCGTGTATCGGGCTTCATAATCTGTCATTTGCTTGCTTAAGTAATAAACAACCCTTTCTTCATCGTTGTCCCCTTCTTACGCTAGCATACAGCCAATTGTAGACTCATTCATTGATAAATACAGGATTAATGGTTTGCCTAGTTTTTTAGGGGAAAGCACCGGAGGCTTTTGTAGGTACTCTTGGATTGACTCAAATGTATTCTGGAAATAATGGTCTCATTGGAATTTTATATTCTTTCTAAGTAAACGAAAAAGGGGTTCATACGTTATAATCAGTTTCAATATGAAACGACTGATGAACTGAATTTTCCTAAAGAACCCTTTAACTTCTTTCTCTGTCTTCAAAGGAGGCATTTCCAGAATCGCCTTAATCTTGGAAGAATCCACCTCTATCCATCTTTGGGTGATGATGAATCCCAACATCTTATCTGATATAACTCCAAAAGCACACTTTTGCGGGTTCAACCTCATTCGGTACTTCCGAATTCTCTCAAAGAATTTCTTTAAGGCCGAGGTATGTCCTTCGTGGTCTTTAGATTTGACAATCATATCATCGAAATATACTTATACTTTCTTGTGTAACATGTCATGGAGTAATTCCGTTGCAGTACGTTGATACGTGGCTCCTGCATTTTTCAAACCGAATGGCATAACGCTATAACAATACATCCCCCACAGCGTGGTGAACATAGTCTTTTCTCTGTCTTCGGGTGCCATGAGAATCTGATTGTAACCTGAGAATCCATCCATGAACGATAACACAGCATGGCCTGCAGTATTGTCTATGAGGACGTCTATGTGTGGCAGAAGGAAGTCATCTTTGGGACCTGTCTTGTTAAGATCTCAGAAGTCAACACAAACTTGCACCCGACCATCTTTCTTTGGCACAGGGACAATATTAGCAACACATTGCGGGTACTCTGTCACCTGAAGAAAACCGGCATTCACTTGTTTGATAACTTTCTCCTTGATTTTGAGGGCCCAATCAGGTCTTACACATCTCAGCTTTTGTTTCACATGTTTGGCATCGGGGTAAAGGGGTATTTTGTATTGAACAATTTTTGGGTCAATTCCGGGCATGTCTGCGTATGACCCTGTGAAGATATCTTTAAATTCCTTTAATAATTTGATTAATGGCTTACGTTCTTCATTTGATAAAGCAGAACCAATCTGAACCATTTGTGGATCCTTCTCAGTACCCAGATTTATTGAAAAAGTTTCTTCAATTAAAGGTTTAGTGCGCATCTCTTCTTCTTTTTCAATTAAAAGTTTTAGCTCTTAGGGAACAGCCGCATCAAAAGCATCAAAGTCAACAATCAAACATTCATAAGAAAGTACAATAGGGTAACCAGAAGAGTTCACCACATTATTAATATCATCAGCGAAGGTTACAGATTCTGACATGTACTTGGATGTAATAGAAGACCGAGACACCCCAACAAGTGGATGCTCGGCGGACTCACCACTGGACTCTGAAATCGTATATGTTGACGAGT
>JAUTBS010228652.1:0-11487 GCA_032361285.1 Aequorea victoria | reverse complement strand
TGTGACGTTGTTAAGGCGGTGTGCCTTTTATGTATATGTTGGGATGTTATGATGGGCTCAGGTGTGAAGTCTTTGAGGTTTTTTTAAAAAAAAATATGCTCGAAGTTTTGCGTTTGATGTCGTGTGCGATGGGTTAAATACTCATCCTCAGGTTCCGTGCCCGGTGGTCGGGGCGGGGCTTGACAGAAATCCTCCATTGATATGTGGTTATTGGAAATCCCACATTGAGAGGTGATGGTGTTATGGATATGAAATTTTTTCACTGGGAGGTGAATGGTGATAACATGAAAAATTCTATTTTAAAAGATAATGAACGGTAAAATGACGAACGACTATTTTCTAAGAGGAAATGGTTTTTGGAAAACTTTATTATACATATTTTTCTATACTAAGAGAAATGTCAGAATTAAAATGAAGTAAAACGGAATATCGGAATGCATAAAGTCTTGGAAAAACCTCTTATGAGGTGATTTGTGGAATGATAAGAGTTGTAATCTTTTGATAATAAAAGTTGTGCTTTACAAAATGATATTCTATTTTCAAAGTAATGAACTATTTTCTTCCATTGTAAAATTTATAATACCGTTGGTAGTGATCAGTGAGTACGTGGATTTTGTAGCTCACCCCCACACAAATCTTTGTAACAGGTTCAGGCAAAAGATGTGCACGGTTAGGTCTACTGCAAGAATACGTTTAGGTTAGGGTCCATAGAGATATACTCCACCGGATATTTTTTTTTGAGTTGTAAGCGAAGTATGTGTTAGTGGTCGGTGAGCCCTTGTGCAATGTAAGTTGTGTTATGTAAAAAACAATATGAAGAATTCCTTGAATGATAATGGAATCGAGTTGATGAAAGTAAGATGAGATGGTTTAGTTATGTGCTCTCGTGTCCGGTGCCCGGTGGCTCAGGGCGGGGAGTGACATTTACAGTGTAATCTACAACCGACAAAGTCGGCATCCGAATAACTTAATATTTCAAGAGATGTGTTATTGGGATACCATAATCCTAGATTTATTGATCATACAAAATATATACAAATTCTTTTTGCGGCAATTAGAAGTGATTTTTTTAGATCAGATTGATATACAACACATAAACAAGCACTTAACATTATATCGGGACAACTTGCAGTTAAGTAAAGAAGGCTACCAATAATACATCGATACTTTTTACTATCTATTGATTTACATTTCTCATTCTTGTCAATCTTTGTTGATTTACTCATTGGAGTTGTACATGGCTTTGCGTCCTCCATTTCAAACCTCTTTAATAAATATTTTGTGTATTTAGCTTGATTTATGAAGGCTCCATCTTTTGTTTGCTTGATTTCATGTCCAAGAAAGAAATTGAGCTCACCCATTATGCTCATTTAAAATTCTTTTCTGCATAGTCTTAGCAAACTTTTTGCACAAAATTTCATTAGTAGCTCCAAAAATGATATCATCAACATAGATTTGTACTAGAAACATATTCTTTGCTTTTTGTTTAATAAAGAGTGTTGAATCATGTCTTTTCTCTTGAAAAATAATTTTGTATTAGAAATCTATTTAACCTTTCATACCCAGCTCTTGGAGCTTGTTTTAACCCATATAAAGTTTTTGAGAGTTTAAAAACATGATCTGGGTATTTATAATTTTCAAAATCGGGAGGTTTCTTTACATATACTTCTGAATTGATGTATGCATTAAAGAAAGCACTTTTGACGTCCATTTGGAACAAAGTAAAATTTCTTTGGCACTCAAAAGCTAATAACATACTTATGACTTCTAATCTAGCTACAGGTACATATGGTTCCTCATAATCTATGCATTCTCTTGATTATAATCTTGGGCTACAGGTCTAGTTTTGTATCTAATAATATTATCTGATTCATCCTTCTTATTTGTAGATACCCATTTTGTTCCTATGATTGTATTATCTTTAAGTCTAGGAACTAGGGTCCCCACTTTGTTTCTTTCAAATTGATTTAATTGTTCTTGCATGACATTTATCCAATATTCATCATTTTCGGCTTGTTGTATATTTTTTGGTTCAATTTGAGATATGAAAGCCAAATAATTACATATATCTCTAGTAAGAGAACGAGTGGTTATCCCTTTAGTTGACTCACCAATTATGTGATCTTTTGGATGGTGCTTAGTCAACCTTCTATAAGTTGTCCCAATTTGTGGTTGATTTTTCTCTCTATTCTCATTCTTCATGTTTGGGTGAGAGGTGTCAATGATCACATCATTGAGTTTAACATTTTCAAGTCCCCTCAAATCTACACAATCATCATTAAGATTCTTTTTGGATAGAGAAATATCTGTTTCTTGAAATACAACATGCATAGATTCTTCAACAACTTGACTTCTTTTAATGTACACTCTATATGCTTTACACATTGTTGAATATCCTAGAAATATGCCCTCATCTGATTTAGCATCAAATTTTTCAAGATTATCTTTTGTGTTTAAGCTAAAGCATTTGCATCCGAACACATGAAAATAACGAATATTAGGTATTCTACCATGCCATAGTTCATATGGGATTTTATTCAGTTTTGAGATAATAATTACTCTATTTGATACATAGCATGCAGTATTAACGGTTTCGACCTAAAAATATTTTGTAAGATTGTGTTTGTTAAGCATAGTTCTAGCCATTTCTTGTAGAGTTCTATTTTTTCTTTCAACTACATCGTTTTGTTGGGGTGTTCTAGGTAAGTAGAAGTCATATTCCATTTTTATCACAAAATTTCTCAAAATCATTATTAACAAATTTTCTTCCTCTATCACTTGTTATATTGTTAATCATGCACCTTTTTTCATTTTGAAGTCTTTTACATAGTAAAGTGTAAGTGTGTTTCATATTTGTGTACCAAAAAGATTACTCATGTATATCTAGTATAATCATCAACAATTACAAAGGTAAAATATTTTCCATTCAAGCTTGCTTTTGATGTTGGTCCAAATTAGTCCATATGCAATAATTGTAGAGACCAAGTTGTTGAGATATGATTCTTTTTCTTGAAAAGTATTTTAACTTATTTTTTATATTGGCATGCATCACAAATTTTATCATTAACATATTTAGTTTTAAGGAGGCTTTTAACTAGTTCATTATTAGATAATTTTATGATTAGATCCATACTAGCATGTCTTAGTCTTCTATGCTACAATCAACTAGTTTCATTGATGATTAAGCATTTCACATTTTATGAATCACTATAATCAAAGTAAATTATATAAGCATTTTCATTTCTATGTCCGACAAATAAAACTTTATTATCACACGTATTTTCTACTCTATAGATATTGGCTTTAAAGGTCACTTTCTATTCTTTATCACATAATTGATTAATACTTAGCAAGTCATGTTTTAGTCAATCTACAAGTAAGATATTTTCAATAGAGAGAGAGAAATTATTACCAATAGTGCCAACTCTGAGAATCTTACATTTGGAGTTGTCACTGAACTTTACATGCCCTCCATTCCTTGGTGTGATTGAAATAAATTTGGTTTTGTCGCCCTTCATATGTCGGGAGCATCCACTATCTTGGAACCACTTGTCCTTGTGTGGAGTAGACTTTAAGCATACCTACAAGATCATTCATATAATTTCTTTTGGCACCCACTTTTTCTTGGGTCCTTCAATATTAGTTTTTGTAGGATGCATTCTTTTAGGAATTCAAATTTTATTTTTGTCTTTACAATTTTTTTTAATATGACATAGTTTATCACAATGGTCACAACATGGTATTTCATGAGTTGTTAGGTCTTTTAAAGACTTTTGATTGTTAGATCCTTCATAACTTATACCGGTCTTATTGTAAACACATCTTTGTTACCCTAAAAGTTTTTTTGAATAATTAAAAATATATATAACAAATCAGCATGTACAAGCTTACAAGGGGCATACCCCAGGACAAACAAACAATCCAAACCAAAAATGAAACCACAAAACTAACAATCAAACAAAACAAACCAGAAACTAGCCCAATACAGAGGCGTTGGAAGAGAACCAGGCAATAGCAAAACCACAAAACTACTTGAAACCAAAGCTGAGGCTAAAAGGAGAAACAAAACACCAATGGAACAACAAAGGAGAAACAAAAACCAACACGAAAAAGAAGCAGGAATGGGAAGCAGCCCAGGGACCAACAAGCCACCCAAAAATAGAACACCAGCAGAAAACGGACAACAACAAAGAACTAGCAGACAATTAGGAGAAGCCTTAAAAATGATGGAGCCAAAGGCAACCAGCAGAAGCCAACTAGCTGACAAACAGCCGGGCCCAACAGAAGCCAAACAGCAGATCCAATGACAGGCCATACAGATCAGAACAACCACAAGTCAAAAGATGCATCTACAAAGGAAGAAAGCCAATAGCAGCACCTAGAGCAGCAGCACTAGGACAATATCAACCTACAGACACAGCAGACAGCAAATTGGGAGCAAACATAGGGGCATAACAACCAAAAAATAGCGAAGACCTCCAAAACATCTGCACCCAAAACCAGGACAGCCCTGCAAAAAGAAAAAGAAAAGGACACACACACACACCCCTTACATAGGCCGTAAGGGAAGACACTAACATGCTATGGATAACCCCTATAGCTAGGCAAAAAGAAATAGCCACAAAACAAAATAAACAAACAAATGCTGCCACAGAGCAGAATCAAACACCAGAAGGGAGAGATGCCGAGACCTCAGATCAGACAACACACCACCCCCAACACACGCTCACAAAAAACCTCTATCAATCCATGGAGCGCCTAGCCCTCTATCATTTGGACAATATGCCCACAAAATAGCAGAGCCAAAAATGGTCATCAGTAGCCGCCCCAAAAAAAATAGCAGTATCGAGCACTCAACAACAGCTGATAGCATTGACCCAGTAAAGGCTTCAGAATAGCACCAATCAGAACATGAGCCCAACGAACAGCAACTGAATTGCACCAAAGAAGCATTAGGGACCAACAACAGCCCTTGCCTCACGAGCCTGACACCCTCATCGCCACACAGACACACATGGACATACAAAACATGAAAATAGAACAGGACTAGCAAACATCTAGCACAACTACAACATTAAAAGTGTTAGTTACCAAAATTAAATATAGAAATGGAGTCAAAACAAGTCACAAACACATATAATCTCACGATTAACCTGCGACAAGGGGAAGCCCTCTAAAGGGGACAATCTATCCCGGGCAATGCCTAAAATCTCTCTCAACACCAAAGACCAACCCTTCCACGAGCTTTGGAACTTCCTCGAGTTTTGCTCCCTCCATAAACCATATATAGTGGTAGAAAAAACCAACCTCAAGACACAGCATCTTAGAGATTTCCCAACACTAATCCTGGTAAATAACGTCACCCACTCGTTCCATGAAGACACACTGAAAGATAATCCACACTTTAATAACAACTTACCCCACACTGCCTGAGAAAAAGAGCACTGGAAGAAGAGATGGTCATGAGACTCCTCATGATGTGAGCACAACACATACTAGAAGGACGAGCCTAGTCCAAAGGACTGAAGACGGTTCCCCGTATAAAGCCTATAACGAATTGCAACCCAAAGAATGAAGCTAAACCTTGGGATATGCTTTATATCCCAGACAAGCAAGAACCATGGGACCTTGACTCTGGACTCCCTTAGACGACTCTAGAAAGAATTGATAGAGAAAACACCATCCCCATTAGCCATCCAAATAACAAGGTCCTTCTTCGATTCATCCGGGCAAAGGTCATTAGGGATGGTACGCTTGAGCTTGACCAGGTCAATGGACTGGGCCGGAGGCCAGAGCCACTCCCTACCCCGCACCACAACATTAACTTTAGCAAGAGGACCCAGACCAGAGTCATACACAATCCTACTCCCCTTTGCTTTCACAATGGGGCCCCATGGATGCCAGGGGTCAGACCAAAGGAAACTATCCTGGCCATCTCCTATCTGGTACCTTATATAGGGCCTAACCAGGGCACGTAACTGAAGAATCTTCTTCCACGCCCAAGAGGGCTAGCTCGGCATCTTAAGCACCCATAAACTTCATCCCCGTAGCAAATTAGATTTAACCCAGATACACCATAAGGACTCCTCCCCACCGATAATTAGAAACCATACGTGCTTGGCTACCGCTGCCTTATTCGAAATGGTCAACGATTTAAAACCAAGCCCTCCCTCCCTCTTTGGAAAACAAACCTCCGTCCATAAGACTTTAGCACCCGATGTCTTCATATCCACCCCACTCCATAAAAAAGCTCGCATAAAACCTTCGATCTCCTTTGAGACTTTTTTAGGAAGGATAAAGATCGAAGACCAAAAAGCCTGCATCGAGAGAGAATGGAGGTAACCAACTGAACTCTCCCAGCAAAAGAGAGAACTTTATTCGCCCACGCCGAGATACGTCTAGAAGTTCTGTCAATGAGGGGTTTACACTACCTATAGGATAACTTAGATGTAAGTAGAGGAATCCCAAGGTATCTAACTGGGAGTGAACCCTCACTAAAACCTAAGATACGCAAAATATCCCCTTCGACCACCTCATCAACCGCAAAAAAGTAGACACTACTCTTCTGGGGGCTAGGGGCTAACCCATAAATCCTCTGAAAGTACCTTAGCACCTCCTGCACAATTCCAGCCAATCTTACATCGGCCTTTAAGAAAATCATGAGATCATGTGTAAAGCACTGATTCACAATTCTATTCGGACCACAACGCCAATGGAATTTAAAGGCTTTCTCCTGTGACGCCTTATAGAACAAGCCGGATAAGAGTTTCATAGCCATCACAAACAGATAGGGGAACAAGGGATCACCTTGCGGCAATCCCTTCTTTCCTTTAAAAAAACCATGTAACTCCCCATTAATACAAATCGAGAAAGATGGGGTCGTCAAACACTGACTAATCCAATCAATCATACGCGGAGGAAACCACATACATCTCAACACCTTAATCATAAAATCCCATCTGACCTTGTCATAATCTTTCATAATATCAACCTTTAAAGCACATCAAGGGCCATGACTGGCTTTATGGTAATCACGAAGCAACTCTTGAGAAAGAATGATGATATCTGAAATTCTACGACCCTTCACGAACGCAGATTGAGAGAGGCCAATCAGATCCTGCAGCACCTCTTTCACCATATTAGCAATGATCTTGGAGATGCATTTATAAATCGTATTATAATAAGACACAGGCCTGAACTCCTAGATAGTAGAAGGGTTAGGCACCTTTGGGATAAGAGCCACTAGGGTGGTATTTGGTTCCTTAAGCATAAACCCCCCGTCAAAAAAGGATTTAGCAATGTCCTGACCCACAACCGACCAAGCACTTTTAAAGAAACCCGCAGAGAATCCGTCAGGGCCTGGGGCCTTATTGGATTTAATGGAGCAGCAAGCCTCATGAATCTCCTCTGAAGACACCTATCTATCCATAACTTGAAACTGCTCCTCATTGACCCGCCTAACAATAAACTGATCCACCTCCTCAAAAGAAGGGCCCAGAGAGACATGCTCGCGCCCTAGAAGGTTCTTATAATAACGGACAATATGATCTCTAATCGCATCCCTATCCTCAGATCTAGTCCCATCCGAAAACACCAAAGAACCAATCCGTGATTTATTCCGTTGAAAGTTAATCAAACGGAAAAAGAACATTGAGTTTTGGTCATCAAGATTCAACCATTAGATTCTAGACTTTTACCTAAATAAGCTTTCTTCGGCATGGGATAATTCACCATAAATCTTGGCCGCCTCCATTTCCCTAGAAAGTAAGGTCGTGTCGGAAGGGTCCCTGTCCATCAAGCACTGAATGCCCTCCAGGACCACTTTCTGAGTCTGGACCCGACTGTCAATGTTACTAAAACACCTCTTATTAAGGTACTTAAGCTCCTCCTTAAGAAGCTTCATCTTCTTAAGCACCACAAGCATAGGAGAACACACCAGGTGGGTACTCCAAAGGTTTCCTCATGATCAGCCGAGAAATCAAAAAATTTAAAAGGTTTCCTAGCCTGATACACATCAAAGTTGAGCAACACCTTAATAGAAGAATGGTTAAAAACCCCCGAGGCTTGGAAATTAGCACTCGTTTGCGTGAACTGAGTCATCCAATCTTCATTTACCAAAACACGATCAATCTTGGATTTAATGGAATTATTCCTAAGTTGGTTATTGGACTAGGTAAACTGGAAACCCGAGTACCTAAGGTCTTCCAACTCCACTTTATATAGACACTTATTAAGGTCATCCATATGAGACGACCAGCTATGGCTACCCCCAAACTTCTCGTGGGGAAACTTAATTGCATTGAAATCCCCTAACAGAATCCAAGGAACCATGGACCCACTCACTGAACGACTCTCCATCCACCTCCACAGACTCTCCCTGTTCTTGCCCCTATTCATCCCATAGACAAAGGAAACCTCAAAGCTATGCTTAGCCTCTAACAAATAGATCTAAGAGTGGATCCATTGATCCCCTTTAGACAGTAGATCCATCTTGATAAAATCCGGGTCCCAACACACCCAAATGCGACCAAGATCTGAGAACTCAAAATTAAACTCACACTTCCAACCAGAGCACACCCTATTAAACACAGCCTCAGCCGAGTCAGACTTGACTCTAGTCTCCAAAAGGGCAATAATCTTAATGTCATGCTTCCTAATCAAAGCTCTTACCTCTCTTTGTTTGACCTTATCATTAAGGTCACGGATATTCCAAGCAAACAAATTACACATAAACAAAAGAGAGAAAAATCTAAACAAAAAAACATAATAGGACAGCCTTACTTGTTCTTCTTCCTCTTAGAGCTACTGGACTATCGCGCAGAGCCCTTCCCTAACACATCAATCTGTGGGCTAGGCGAGGAGACTTCCAAAACAGGAGCCACCTCCGCTGTCTCAGAACATCCACCTTTCATCCCCGCCCTGTGGGTAGAGATGGGGAAACGAACCTTATAAGAGTCTTTCTGCCCCATAGAAGTCCCAATAATCTGAACATGAAGATCATCAGCCTCCTTAGCAACAACCACTTCACCAATCCTTCCCATCAACACAGTAGATAACTCGGGCTGGTCTAGAAGAGCCTGAGATTCAACAACCTTTGATCCTCTCATCCACTCCTCCTCTCCTGCTTCCTGCTGCCGAGGAGCAACTAGATTCTGTACCTCACCAGAATCCCATGTGTGAATGTTACTTCTACCTTCGTGACACGAAAGAGCATCATCGCCCATTGCAACCACTTTAGAAATATGTTGGCCAACCACATTCTAATCAGCATCTTGACTGACCTCAGCCCTAGACTTAGGCACACCCCTTTTCAAACCACACCGCTCTGTGGAATGTTCAAAGACTTTGCATTTGGTACACTTGGGGGAAGACTTTAGTACTCGACTGTAACATCAACTGTCTCACCACCACAAGCCACCGAGAACTTGAGGTAATTCACCCCTCACATCAACTTCTATACACACCTGGGCAAAGGAAATCCTCTTTTTCGAGTCCGTTGCCCTATCCAGGTGAAGAGGTATGCCGATGGCGCTGGAAACTCTACTCAGACAGGCCATGTTCCAAAATTCCAATGGGAAACTTAACCAATACCAAGATTTTGGCCAAGGAGTTCTTAGATAGAAGCATCATCCTCTGCCATTTCCTTAGGACAAGGATCCTACTCAAAAAATGCCATGCACCCTCGCTCCAACACAGACTCCAAGGTAGATTCACCTTCAAACTTGAAAAACTAAAACCCCTTCTCGTTGGATTAGACCTCCACCAGCCCCTCCTTACCCCAAAGCTTTTGGGCTGTAGCTCGAATCAACGTAAAATGAATATTTGAATCCAGAAAGTAGCCTACCAAACAGTGTTCCCAAGCCTCGCACTCAACCAGGTCATGTTCAATCTCGACAACTATGGGAGGCCCATCGATGATATTTGGGATATACTCAAGCTTCTCCTTAGAGAGACTCTTATCTGTAAGCAAGGAGGCCCAGGTTTTCTTTCGCTTACCCCCTACCCTTCATGCCTCAACTTACTTGGCCGAGAGAACCCCCAGATAGTCTCACCTTCACTACTATCACTTACCCCTTTAGAGAAAGCAAACAGAGCTGTCGAACCCCTTTCCCCTTGAACCCCATAATAGAGTTATGCTGCTTAAGGATGTCTTCCTTCCCCATCCCACGGCTAGGAGCAAGATGCTCTTCGATAGCCTTCCCCTTGAGCTGATAGAGTTCAGCGGTGAGGCTAGCCACCTTACCCTCTGCAATTTCTTTATCATATAGCACCGCTTTCAGCATCAAAGAGTCTGTTTCAATCGCGTAAGAGCCATCCTCATTGTCGTACACTTCACCCCCTGAGACACCCTTCAAGGGACCATCTAGACCCTCTATCACAATAATAACTGGATCAAAAACCTTCTCCAAGCCCCTTTTACGATGCTCAAGATTAGCCCTAATACCTAGAAACCTCATTTGAGAAACCTTCCCCAGAGCTCGGGTTGACCTTGGATCTCATGGCCAATGTCTCTAAACCACCCATCGAGTTAGCGTTTGAAGCCCCACACTCAGCCAGAATCACCTCTTTTGATTGACTAGATGGAGTCTCCAAACACTTCTCCAGATCAAGAACCCCTGCGCCTCGTTCCCTGGTTTTCTTAGCCAGCTCAATCGAGTCAGAAGACTGAGCTAGAAGAGACCCTCATTTGCCGTACTTCTGAGATAGGTCAATCTCAGAGCCAAAAAACACAGTCATCGTCTAACGATCAAGGAAAAACAAGGGGAAAAAGAAGGATTAGGAACACCCTGGAAATTGCCTTGTAAATCGCCCTAGAAATTGCCACATCAGAGAACATTTCGACCGTTTCCAATTAAGCATGACTTTCGACTCTTTGGTTACATCCCTCGCACAAAGTAGCAATAACAGCGTCTTGCCTATCAATCCAATCCCAAATCTCATTAAACACCAAGTTTGTATGCTCAAATTATTGTTGCACAACCTGCAACATAATAGCGTCTTATTCTTCGTTTGATGTGTCAGCCCTGGAAGACATCATTTTAAAACTATAGAGAAATGATAGAAATAATTCCTCACAACACTCCCTCACGTTTTTTCACTCAAACTATGTTAGTCACACTCGTGTTTCACTCTTAAATTGGCTTTTTTCGATATTAGTCTCACACTCTCTTGCCTTTTTTCCACTCGTAGCTTTCCCTTTTCAGTTCTTTATTAAACTAATAAACTTGATCAAGAAATTCCAATACCGACGATAGGAAAAATATTATAGAAACAACGAATCAGGGAAGAAGAAAAATTTTAGATTTCTGTTTGTGCTTCAGATTTTCAGATTTCTTTTATTTTTACTTTTTTTCTTTCTTTTCTTTTCTGATACCTTTCTTTTTTTTGTTTTTTTTTTGGTAACTTGGTGCAGGACACAAAACAAGAACAAGGTATATTATAACTTGGTGTGCAGGATACAAAACAAGATCAATATAATAACAAGAA
>JAUTBS010228541.1:0-11489 GCA_032361285.1 Aequorea victoria | reverse complement strand
AATAAAAATGAGTATTCACAAAAAAGTACTTATACCTAACAAAATTTGTTAAATAGTACCTATACCTAAATATCCCTAAAAAATAGTCATAAAACTTGTTGTATGTTGGATCGCCGGCTTAATCAAATCAAAAGCAGTAAAAAAATATGAACAAATCACACAAGCACAATGAAAACAACAGATATACATGATTCGGCATAATACCTATGTCCACAGGACAAAAGAATATCAATCCACTATAATCAATATGGATACAATGCTCTCACTCTCAATATCTCTCAAGCCTCTAGTCTATCTTACTTGACGGTTGCAGGTTTTCTTTCTTATTTTTAACTTAGAACATTAGGTTACAATACATAGGCCCCATGTTTTTTACCTAAAAATCATGAACTAATTCTGATATGCCGCAAATTGTACGGATGTTTCAACCAGCGTTCGGACGTGGGCGTCCGGACACGCCCTCCTGTGTTCGGACGTTGGTTTCTCATAACGTATTGTCCTCTTTCGTCCGGACATGCGTCCAAACGTTATGGTCCAGAGACCAAAGGGAACCATTCTGCATTCGAGCGTCCGGACGTGAATTTTCTTTTCACCAATTTTTAGCCCAACTTTAACAATCTCCACACTGGTCCAAAAATCATAGTCCTTTTGTATACACTTGTTGAGGTAGGCTGATGCATCTTCCTTTGTGGGTAGGAGTGCCCCACCCTCAATTTCTCATTCTTAACATTTGAGAATATGGATCAGGTCCAAGCAATGCTCGAACTTGCTCTTTGGTGTTGGCTTTGTTAGTATGTCTGGGGCATTCTCATCAGTGTGGATCTTTAAAAAGGAAGTATCCCTTAACGCTAGCCACTCTCGAATCATGTGATACCGTACATCAATATACTTCATTCTTGCATTGTATACTTGATTCTTTGCTAAATAAATTGCGCTCTGACTGCCACAGTGTAATAATACACTGTCCTGCACCAAACTGAGCTCGCTGAACCAAACTACATCTTTTGAAGCTTCTATCACTACCATGTATTCTACTTATGTGATTGAAAGTGCAATTGTATCCTGAAGTGTAGACTTCCAGCAAATTGAACCACCAACAAGAGTAAACACGAACCCTGTGAGGAACCCTCTTGAAAAATGCTCTACCCTTCCTCTTTTTATATAAACAACTTTGTTCTTAAGGTTTTAAAAGAAAAGCGAGGTTTTATATTTTTAAAAAGAAAGCCCCCCAAATGTGTTCGTGTTACGGGCTGCACAATTAAAGTTGCCACTTAATTTTTAATAAAAAATTAAGAAAACAAAACTTTCAATGTACTAATCCGTCGTTACCAGAGATAATGATTTGGGAACTAGAGTACGAAAAGAGAAGGTGTTAGGCACCCCTCTCCCCCGATCAGAAGATCGACCGCTACTTGGGGGTTGAAAAGAGATCATACAAAAGAAAATAATAAAACAAAACATAACCTAAAACTAAGATATTCTAAGCATGTTTGCACTTATTTGCATGTTAAAAGAGGAGATGGTAACATATCAGTGTAATAATATAGAAAAATAGACATGTTGTTTCATATAAGAAGATGCAGAAACCTACTGAAAAGCTACTGATTCTTAAAGAGGTGGCGCACGCCCTCTTAACCTAGCGTGCACCACATCAACTTGGCGCACAACACTTCTAGCCTCTCTAACAGCGGCGCGTGTCACTATAGCAGAGTGAGTTCGACATTTAGAGGACCAAAATGGACTACTATTTCAAAAAAACAGTGTGTTAGTGTGCGAAAGTTTTTTATATTTGAAAGAAAATAAAGAAATATGTCATTTCACGTAATCGATTTTCAGCATATAGTCTAAAAATCTATGTTGCATGCTTTTCTAGGAGAAAACCTAGAATAAAATTACTTGCATGCTTTTTCTAAGAGAAAGGGAAAGATACTTGTACAGAAAATGAAAATAAAGCCGGGAAGAATGAGATCAACGACGTCTTTCCCCCCTTTACCTAATAAAAAGAAAAGAAACTACATGAAAGAGAGGGATGGCCTACCGGGAATTCCAATTGAAAGGAGAGTTTCAAAAGTTAGGCGCGGGCGCTATCTGATAGCTTTCCTCAACTGCTGCGCGTTCTATTTCAGGGAGCTCTCTGTGCAGCTTTGAGTCATCAAAACTTGATCGGTACAAGGGTTTATGTATTAGTTGGGTTCAGAATTTGATTCAATTAGTTCTTAATCTTGCAACATGTTGAATACATGCTTAGGTTTATAGTTCCTTAGAGTTTTCACTATTTTGGTTCAGGGAATCCTTTGAATCAGTGGGGGTAAGGGTCCTATTTATAGATTTTGGGCGAGAAAGCTGCCAAAAGGGAATAAGCTTCTTCTCAAGGTGGTGTACGCCATGTTGAGATGGCGTACACCAGGTAGGAAGTGGCGTGCGCCATGTTGAGGTTGCTTAGGGTACCTTGGTAATGGCATGGCCAAGGCATAAGAAAAGAGTAGGGCACATTGGGTTGGAGGAAGGTGGCGCACGCCTGATTAGGAAGGTACACTAAGGGGTGTTTTGGTATTTTGGGTGTTGTGGGGTGTTTTAGGGTGTTTTTTAGACTCTCGGATTTGCACAGGGTTCTCTTCGATGGCTTATGCATGCACTCATTATTGTAAGCAAATTAGATAAATTTATACATGGGTTAGTCAAGAATAGGGTCTATACAAACCCTGTCATCGCTTTTCTTGAATTAAGATCTCTTACATAGTCAGCATCAACATAGCCAACTATATCTGTAGAATCTTCTTCTCTGTCGTACATGATGCACATATCCCAAGTGCCAATCAGATATCTGAAAATTTACTTTACTGCATTTTAAGCTCTTTTCCAGGTTTTCCATGTATCTGTTTACCATGCTAACTGCCTGTGAGATGTCGGGTCTTGTGCATACCATGAGATATAAGAGAATCTGACTGCATTCGCGTATAACACTTCTAATATGTGTTTCATCTCCTCCTCTAAAATGAGACACAATTTTGTAGACAGTCTGAAGTGTGCTGCAAAAGGCGTACCGACTAGTTTTGCAGCCTGAATGTTGAAATGTTTTTACACCTTCTGAAGATACCCTTTCTGAGACAACCACAATTTTCCATCCTTCTTGTCTATGTGAATCTTGATCCCAAGGATCTTCTCAGAAGCTCCAAGATCATTCATGTCAATTTACTATTCAACAAAGTTTTGAGCTTGTTGATCTTTTGTTTATTCTTTGCAGCCACTAATATGTCATCGACATACAAAGATAACAATATATATGAACCATCTGTAAGTATTCTAAAATAAACACAACAATTATACTCACAGTGTGTGTACCTATGTGTAACCATGAACGTGCCAAAAAGTTTGTACCACTTCTTGGGAGATTGCTTTAATCCATACAAGGATTTCTTCAGTAAGCATACGTGATCTTCCCTGCCTGGTTCCTTAAACCCTTTAGGTTGTTGTATATAGATTTGCTTCTCCAAATCTCCATGAAGGAAGGTAATCTTCACATCCAGCTACTCTGACTCCATGTCTTGTATAGCCACCATCGCCAAAATGATCTATATTGACGTTAGTTTCACTATCGGTGAAAATATCTCATTATACTCTGAAAGTAGCCCTTTGTAACCAGACAAGTTTTGTACTTTTTACCATCTTTATCTGACATTACTTCATTTCTCCTATAAACCTATTTGCACCCAATAGCTTTCTGGTGTTTGGATAGTTTGACTAACTCTCAAGTCTTATTTTTGTCTAGAGGTTTCATCTTCGTTGTCATAGTCATCAACCATTTGTTCCTGTCTTGACTGCTTGTAGCTTCCTTGTAGGATGAAAGATCTCCACTCTCGGCAATTAGAGCAAAACTCACCATATCTTCAAAATCGTACCGGACTGGTGCTTTAAGGCTTCATTTCTCTCTACCCTTTGCAGCTGTGTAATGCCCCTGTTTTTTTTTGCTATTGATGATGGCTTGTGTATGTTTTGTCTAATTCGTTAAGTGAGCTATTCTCATCAAGCTCCATCTCAAAAATTGCCTTTTTTACTGACCCGTCATCGATCGATTTTTGTTCATTTTAATTTAGCATGAATGCTTCATCAAATGTCATATCTATGCTGATTAATTTCTTTCTGCCAACTGGGTCTCATAACTTGTACCCCTTTACCCCACTCTCATAGCCAAGAAAGATACACTTTCTTAACTTAAGGTCAAGTCTTGATCTCTCTATCCCCTACACATGAACATGTTATTCAAGGAATGACCCTATATGGGGTGAATAGGGTCTTCTAAAAAATCTTTATGTTTAAAAATTATTTAAACAATATGTGGTGAGCAACCAATATATATAATCACAAACAAATAATATGAAGTGAAAAAGATAGAGAGAGAGAGAGATGATACCGTCATTTTTATAGTGGTTCGGCTATCCTAGCTTACGTCTAATCCTCCAGCTTTTCTTGAGATTTTTTACTATCTTTGAGCACTTATGGGTGTGCTTTGAACCTTTTACAAAGAATCACCAAGCGGCATTTCAAAGTCACCAAGCTTCTAGCACTTGTGATTTGTGCTTCAGCTTCTTACAAAAGACTCACCAAGCTGCGTTCCAAAGCCACCAAACTTCTAGCACTTGTAATCTATTATTTCAAATATTTTCTAAAGACTCACTAAACTGCGTTCCAAAGCCTCTAGGCTTCTAGAACTTGTGATCTTTCTTCTTTGTGTGCTATACCACACACAAACAATAATAGAGGGTGACTCACCCTTACTTTTACAATGACTTTGATAGTTATTTATTTTACAAACAAGGATAGAAACACTCTCTGAGAAGAGTAGATTTTTGCACTGTAACTCACAGAAGAAAATTCAGGAGCAAGCTGATGAACCGTAGCTACTAGAAATTTTTTAAATTGTAGATGAGAGAATCTAATTTTGATCTTAAGTGATTGATATTTAGATTTCTTCTATTTTCTTTTTCTTTTCTCTATTCTTTTTTCTCTCTGATCTTGTACGATTTATTGCTTCTTTGAAAGAATGATAATCATGTCTTTATATAGATCTAAGCTCCAGTGTATCCGTTCAAATCTTGGCATTCAATGTTCTTGATACTCCAGAGTAATTCTTGCGATCTATAGCTCATTTATCAATGATTTGTCGTATCTTTATTGGATTGATTTGAAATTTATATTATCATAAAGATTCGAATTTGAATATAGTCATTGTAGATTGAGCCTTGGCATTTAATGCTCTGAGATACTGTTAAAATATGATGTAATTTGTGCAGTAATTTTGCTAAAATTGTGCATTTGGGTTGACTCAAATTCCTTAGGATAGGATTTTTTGCCCGTGGGTTGACTCATAGTGTTGCTTGGGTCGACTTAGAGTGAGGTGGTCTCGGCTTCTTAATAAGCCTTCGTCAGTGGGCCGACTCACAGTGAGGTTGGGTCGACTCACAAAAGTCTCTGCCTTTGCTTTGAACAGGTGGGTCGACTTTGGTTGCTTTGTGTCAGCTCATACTTGCTTTGGGTCAACTCACGCTTGCCTTGAGTCGACTCACACTTTGTCTCTGTGAATATGCTGAGTGATGAGCATGTTAGGTTGACTCATGACATCTCTTGGGTCGACTCATGATGTGATCTTTGGCCTTGAGTCGATGCGTGGGCTGAGGCATATCAGCTCAAATGTTTGGACACAAGCTTGGGTCGACTCACGATGAATGTGGGTCCACTCACAGTCTCTGCAGTGAAGAGATCCAGAGAGTTGCATGGTTTGGGTTGACTAATGAAGCCTCTTGGTTCGACTCACAGTCGCGTCTAAGAGAATTCTGTAGGAGATACCGAGAGCAATGTGTTTTGGGTCGACTCATGCTTAGCTTTGGGTCGACTCAAATTCTTGAAAATTACTGAAAAATTTCCATCTTCATTTTGTGATAGTGTTTTGTTTGGGAAATATTTTAATCATTTTAATACTTGATTTAACACCTGAAACAATTTTAAATATTGTTAAATACAAGGTCAACTTCAAGCATGAGTGCTAACCATTAAAAGCTCATTTGAATCATTTGAAGATTGATTTAAAAATGTATTAAGAGGTCATTTTAACTTGACAATGTTTTGTTTGATATCATTTAAATTATTTACATGATTTATTTAAAAGTTGTGACTATTAAAACTCCCTTTCTTAACTTTCTTAAATCTTTGTTTATTATTATTAAAATCAATAAATGATTTCTTAAACTTTGGGGCTAACAGAACATACGCAGGACAACCAAAAATTCTCAAATTATGTAAATCAACTAACTTACCTGACTAAGCTTCCTGTGCGATTTTAAAATCAATGGCTGAGGATGGTGATCTGTTGATGGCATAGCATGTTGTGTTAACTGCATCTGCCATAAAATTTTTGGTAGATCTGCATTCGACCGCATGTACTTGCCCCTTTCAGTCAATGCCTTATCCATACGTTCTGCAACCCCATTATGCTATGGAGTCCCTCTCACTGTAAAGTGTCGTATGATGTCTTCTGTCTTACAGAATGACATAAACTCATTTTTGTTATTCGAAGAATGACCCTAGAGATGCGGTGAATAGGGTCTTTTAAAAATCTTTTTTATTTAAAAACTATTTAAACAATATAAGCAATATATATACAATCACAGATAAATATAATGACGATAAAGAGAGAGAGAGAGAGAGAGAGATGACATCGTTATTTTTATAGTGGTTTGGCTATTCCAGCTAACGTCCACTCCTCACTACCCTTGATATTTTCCACTATCTGAGAGCACTTACGGGTGTACTTCAAACCTTTTACAAGCAATCACCAAGCTATGTTCCAAAGCCTTCAGGCTTCTAACACTTTGTGATTTTTACTTTAGCTTCTTATAGGAGACTCACCAAACTGCGTTTCAAAGCCACCTAGTTTCTAGCACTTGTGATCTAATGTTTCAAGCCTTTTTCAAAGACTCACCAAACTGTGTTCTAAAGCCTTCAGGCTTCTAGCACTTGTGAACTTTCTTTTTGTGTGCTAAAACACACACAAAGAATAGTACAGGGTGACTTATCCTTACTTTTACAATGAGTTGGAAGGTTGTTTGTTTCATAAATAATAAAAGAAATAATCTCTGTGGAGAGTTGATTTTTGTACTGTAGCACTCTGAAGAAAACTCAGGAGCAAGATGATGAATAGCAGTTGTTAGGGCTTTTCTGAATAGTAATTGAGATAATCTATTTCTGATCTTGAACGAGTGATACAAGATTTGCTCTCTTTTCTTTTTCTGATTTCTCTATTGGAACGAGTGATTGATAGCTTGGATAATCTGATCTGGTCAGGTCTGGTCTTCTCTTCTGAGAGATTATATCTTTATATAGATATAAGCTTTAAGCATATTTTGAGATAAATCTTACATTTAATGATCTTGATACTGAGGAGTGATTCTCGTGATTTGCAATACATGTGTCAATGTCTTCTTTTGGACTGATTCAATAATCAAAATTCAAATGCGAATAAAAACGTTACATATCATATCTGAATCTACCGTAGTAATATCCTGTAATTAATTGATGCCATCTTTGATTCTCTTTTTTCAACGATTTGCCATATCTTCTTGGGGTTGATCAAAAAATAAATCCCCATATACATTTGTGTCTGAATATAGTCGTTGAAGATCAGATCTTAACATTTAATGCTCTGAGATATCGCCATAATTCGTGCTAAAAATGTTGTATGCGCTTTTCTTGGTCGACTCAAATACCTTGGGAAAGATTACTGCGCCAGTAGGTCGACTCACCATATATCTAGGTCGACTCAAAGTGAGATCATCTCTGTTATTTTACAAAAGTCGCCAGTGGGTCGACTCATGAAGTCGTTGGGTCAACTCAAAGGAGTCTCTGTGTTAACTTGTTGCTTTGGGTCGACTTCAAGTATTTCTGTGTCAGCTCATATACTCTTGGGTCGACTCATAAGTTCCTTGGGTTGACTCATAGGTTGTTTCTGTGAGGAATGTTCATATTGGGTCGACTCATGAAGTCATATGGAGCGTTGAGTCGAGGCGTGGGCTGAAATATATCGGCTCATGCATTTGGTCTTGAACTTGGGTCGACTCACGCTGAATGTGGGTCGACTCATGGCTACACCTGAGAGAGATCCAGAGAGCTGCAATGAATCAGTCGACTCATGGGCAGATTGGGTCGACTCATGCTTACGCCTGTTCGAGATCTAGAGAGCTATCCTATTTTGGGTCGACTCATGGATAGAGTTGGGTCGACTCATGGTCTCGCCTGATGAAAAATAACAGGAGATACAGAGAGCTTTCCTGTTTGAGTCAACTAATGGGTAGAGTTAAGTCGACTCACAGGCTTGAAAAAACCATGTATTGATTTATGTGATAAGACTCTGTTTGAGAAGGATTTTAATGATTTTATAATCATTTTAACACCTGAAATCACTTCAAATATTATTAAATATAAGGTCAACCCTAATCATGAGTGTGAACTATTAAATAATCGTTTAAAATATTTTGACTATTAATTTAAAAATATGTAACGAGGGATTTTCAAAATTTTATTTAAAGGATAAAATATTTTAACTTATCAATATTATGTTTGAAATTATTTAAATCATTTTAATAATTTATTTAAAACTTGGGGCTTATAAAAATTTTCTTTTTTAAATTTTTTAAAAGTTTTGTTTGTTATCATTAAAATCAATAACCGATTTGTTAAACCTTGGGGCTAACACTTTTCACTGTACTTTGTGCTATTGTATGTTCTCAAATACTTTATCTTCCTGACTATCCGATTTTCTACATGTGTCTTCCACTTTCTAAAGATACTGAAAACCTCAGACTTATGCTTCATAAAATAATTTCATACTTTTCTGGAATAATTGTCTCTGAAGCTAACAAAGTAATGAGCTCCAATGTGGAATGGAACTGACACTGGCCCCCGGACATCTGAGTGGACATAGTTGAGAACCCCGCTACTCGTATGTATGCCAGCCTTAAAACTTACTCTGTGTTGTTTTCTATACACACAAAACTTGCAGGAGTCTAACTTACACATCTTCACACCTTTTAATAACTCTTTCTTGTGAAGTTCCTACACGCCCCGCTCGTCGATGTGACCAAGCCGCATATGTCACAATTTTGTGTTATCCATGCTAGACTCTGCAGGTGTGGTAAGAGCCGCTCTACGAACAACTGTGTTCCCAACTAGCATGTATAGATTCCCGACTTTCTAGACCTTCATAATGACAAGCACACATTTTCTTATCTTCATAGCTCCACCTTTTGCTATGTATACGCAACCCAAAGAGTCCAGATCCCCTAGGGAGATCAGATTCTTTCTGAGTTATAAAATATGTCTGACATTTTCCAAAGTTCTCACAGCTCTGTCAAACATCTTGATCTTGACTGTCTCAATCCCAACGACCTTACAGAATGCATCGTTGCCCATTAGAATTGTACCTTCATCACAGAGTTTATACATATCAAATCACTCTTTATTCAGGAACATATGGTAAGAGCACCCCGAATCAAGAATTCACGAGTCAGATAGAAAACTACTTTTGTAAGAAATTGAAAGTAAGTTTGTATCTACATCAGTGCCTGACTTTTCTTCTACAAAACTAACAAATTTTGATGCTACCTTTTTTCCTTTCTTCTTCTCCTCCATCTATTTTTTCAACTTCTGAAACAGGTTCTTATAATGATCGATCTTGTGGCAGTAAAAGCATTCTATATCCTTTTTACCCTGACCCTTTGACTAGAATCTCCCTCTACCGGAAGCCTTACCCATAGATTTGTTTTTTCCTAATTTTGGCTCTGGCTTTGCCATAGTGAGTCCTTCTGCACCACTTTCATCATCAATTTTTATATTTTCTTGTGATAAGAGAGCACTGGTCACTTTCTCAAGTTTTAGTGTCTCCTTCCCGTACATTAAAATAGCCACCAGATGATCAAAGAATGATGGCAGTGATGCTAGGAGTAATATAGATTTATCCTCATCATCAATTTTAACATGAAATTGAGACAATTGCGTAATGAGCATATTAAATGTGTTAAGGTGTTCTAGTAGATTTGTACCTTGTTTCATTTGCAGTCCATACAACTACTTTTTAACGTACAATTCGTTAACCAGATTTTTCTTCATATATAGACTCTCTAGCTTCTTCCAGATCGTCTCAGCCGATTCCTCATCAATCATATTGTGAATAACCTCATCGCTTAGATTAAGGCGAATGCCGCTTGTAGCTCTAGCATCGAGTTCCTCCCATTCGTTATCATCAAGCTTTTCTTACTTATTAGCCTTGCCAAGAAACGCCTTGGAGACCCCTTACTAAATCAGCAGATCTTTCATCCTCCGCTGCCATAACAAGAAGTTATTCTTGTCATTGAACTTCTCAACTTCGTACTTAGTGTTCATCATCTCTACCGCAATCAATTGATTAATGCCTAAGCCAAAGCTCTCATAACACTTGTTGTGTGTTGGATCACTGGCTCAATCAAAATAAAAGCAGTAAATAAATAAGAAAAAATCATATGAGCACAATGAGAACAACATATATATGTGGTTCAACAAAATGTCTATATTGATGGGAGAGGAGAAGATTAATCCACTATAATCAATATGGATACAAGGCTCTCACTCTCAATATCTCTCAAAACTCTACTCTATTTTACTTGACGGCTGCAGGTTTTTTTTCTTATTTTTAACCTAGAACATTAGGATACAATATATAAGCCCCAAGTTTTTGACATAAAAATCGCGAACTAATTCTAATCTACCACAAAACGTCTGGATGTGGTAGTTTGGACGCACCCTCCAGCGTCCGAACATTGGTTCCTCAGAATGTACTGTCCTCTTTCGTCTGGACGTGCGTCCGGACGTTATGTTTCAGAAACCAAAGGGAACCATTCTTCCTTCGAGCGTCCAAACGCGCCCTTTAACGTTGAATTTGCTTTTCACCAATTTTTGGCCCAACTTCAACAAAACTAAAGCAAAGCAAATGTTAAATGTAAAACCCGGTAATTTATATAATAAATTAATTAACTAAAATAGCTAATTAATTAAAAATTTAATTATATAGATTAATACTTTGAAAAAAATTATAATAAATGATAACATAATATATGTTAATAATAAATATGAGGAAAGAATGGGACAAATCAGAAAATAAAATAATATGGAGTCCCTAAATTACTGTGATGACGGTTGGTGGTTTGAATTTGGAAGGACAGAATCCAAATGAAGGAATCGTGGGTGAAATCCACTTATATCAGCTTACAATCCCTTATAAACATATCATCTCTTCAGAAATCTCACCTCCTTCTCTCTGCAATCTCTGAAACTTTCTCTCTGCAACCCACCACTCTGCGATCTATTCCCTCTCTGCCACAGTGCCACCGCTTCCACCACCGAGCGAGCACCTCCAACATCATCATCATCGGCGTCGCCGCCCATCACTGGTGTCATCGTGGTCA
>JAUTBS010228540.1:0-18776 GCA_032361285.1 Aequorea victoria | reverse complement strand
GTTTATCTAACTTGACTTTAAATTAATTGAGTTCTAAGTTCAAAACTTAATTTACTTAATCATTCTTAGTGTTAAACCTTTAATTATCACTATTAGGGTTTATAAGAATTTAAATCCTAAGTTTAGAATAGTTCGTAAACCAATAAGGGTAAAATTTTACCTAGGTTAGGTTTTATGAAAACCCGAGTCATTACAACAACCACTACCCATACCTGAATGAAAGTGGGATAATATTATGATGGAAGTGGGATAATATTATGATGGATTTTGTGTCTGGGTTGCCTCGAAACCAGAAAATTCATGACTCTATTTGGGTTATTGTAGATCGATTGACCAAATCAGCTCATTTTCTACCTATTAAAGTTTTTTTTTATGCTCGACAAGCTAGCTCAACTATATGTGCATGAGATTGTCCGATTTCATGGAGCACCAGCGTCAATCATATCCGATAAAGATTCGAGATTTACTTTAAAGTTCTGGTCGAGCCTACAGACCGCAATGGAAACATTTCTAAAGTTTAGCACGGCATACCATCCTCAGACAAACGGGCAGTCAGAAAAGACTATTCAAACTCTATAGGATATGTTACTAGCATTTGTACTTGATTTTCAAGACAGCTGGGACCTGCATTTTCCACTGATAGAGTTCACATATAACAATAGTTACCAGGCGACCATCGAGATGGCTCTATATGAGGCACTTTATGGCAGATGATGTAGAACTCCAATTTGCTGGGACGAAGTCGATGAGCGAAATTTTTTAGGACCCGAGATAGTTTAAAAGACGGTAGACAAAGTTAGAATCATACGTGAACGAATGAAAATAGCTCAAGACAGACAAAAGAGCTATATCGATAACTAAAAATGGAAAGAGAGAGGAGTGATGTGATAATTTCATTTGTATTTAAAAAAAATTAAGAAATAGGAAAATGGCTTGCGCGTAGGATTAATTATGAGAATGGATTTTACCACTTACACAATTCTTTTGTCCCCTCAAGCAAGAGCCAATAAGACTCCATGCATGTCTTGCATGATGAGATGGGTGGCTAGTGAAATGATTAAGATGAGGGGCAAAATTGTCTTTTCACCTAAGGATTTTTGTCTATAAAAAAGAAACTTTCTTCCAACAAAAAAATTTATTTCCAAACTTTCAACATCTCTCTAAAAATCTGCTTAAATTAGTGGGTAGAATAGGGAGAGAAGAAAGAAGAAAAAGAGAAGGAAGAAGGAAAGAAAGAAAAGAAAAAGAAAGAAAGGAAGAACAACTTGGATCTTCCAACCCCCAACGAAGAATCATCAAGTAAGAGTTCTTAAAACGCTTTTCTAAAATATTTTTAAAAAAATTATCTCACACATCTCATCTCTTCTCAAATCAAGAAAAAAGATAGGTCATGGAATGGAATCTATGCATGGACCATAGTTCAAGAAGAAATCAGATTTTCTTGAACTATGAACTTTAACAAGTTAGGATATGAGACCTATGAGAAAATTAATAGAAATAGTTAACATGATATATAAGTAATATTAGGATGGGTAGAAATAATGCAGGCATGAGTAAGAGGGTAGAAAGAGGATGAAAGTAAGAGATCTTATGAAAAAGTGACAACACAGTTACCATAAAGCCTTATCTTAAAATTTTAGTGGAATCAAAACAGACCCTAAGTAAAAATTTATTTTTAACAGTGCTACTTTGGCATGTCATGAGCATGCATGATTTGTTTTTGCACCCAAAAATACATTTTTGAACTGTTATGATATTTTTAAACTTTCTGCGTCGAAATCGTAAAAGAACAGTCCACTTTGCTAAATTTTAGTAAATTCCAGAAACCTCATCTGCCAATGAGCCATATATGAAAACAAATATATACGGGTCTAGTTTTACTCAAAATGGATAAACCTCACTTTCATTGGACGGATGTTGAGAAACTGAGATTCTCCCAAACAGTGACGTTTTTGACAGATTCTGCCTCAATAAGTTTTAGAGCCGTCTCTCTTGAGATATGGCTCTCGGTTGCTTCATGAAAAATGTAGCTAATATCATATTATAGCCTCTGTAATGCTTTTAGAAGTTTTAGGTAATGTGTAATATTTTAAAACGAGATTCAAATGGGTGGGATAAAATTTAGAAATGCTAAAAACATGATTCAAGAAGGTTTCAAGCAAATCTAACTACCTAAACACAAGTTTGGGATCTTGGGGACCATGAGGGTACCAAGAGTGATTAAAAGTGATATACTTAAGAAATAAATATCTCACTTGCATTCCCTCACAAGTATGCATGTGTCACCTTAGTTCACATAGTTATATGCTATCTTTGTGTTAGAAATAGGAGGTCCGGGGTAAACCGGATGGCGTGGCTCGAGAAGGAGCACTGGTTTTTTTTCTTTTCAAGTGGGTTTCCTTTTCACTAGCTTGGTATTATAAATGCGTGAATGATTAAATTTCTTATACTTTCATGCTATATGGTTCTATGAAAATGATGGTGTTTTACGAAAGAAAACTATATTTGCAAACTCGTATTTTATGAAATGATCTTGGAATATGTTTCGAAACTTAAATAATAGTTTGGATAAATATTTATTTGATACAAAATGTCTATTATGATAGCCTTAATATTACATAGTGTGGGCCATGTGATGGGTATACCGCACAAAGGTTTCGTGGGTATACGACATATTATACATATGTGTATCGTGGATAAGCCACAGGTAATGTGTTAGCTCTACCACTGAGTATTTTTAAGTGACCCGGCGAATAATCCTTAGCCATGTCCAATAAAGAGTAGGCGGGATATTTGGGGACTCAGTACTACAACAACTTCTGGTTGGGAGATTAATACAACCCTTGGCTATATAAAATGATGACATCATGGAATATCTCTTTTAAAGATATATGATGTTTGGAAAAACTCTCTCTCATAAGGTGATTTGTGGAAAGATAAAACTTGAAATCTTTTGTGATAAAAGTTATGTTTTGCGAAAAGTTATCATGTTTTCAAAGTGATGAACTGTTTTAATTTCTATTATGCAAATTATAATACTATTGCTAGTGATTGGTGAGCATGTGAATTTGTAGCTCACCCTTACACAGATTAATTTTTTGGCAGGTTTTGGTGTCAGGTCTGAGTCCGGTTTTGGTCCACTGTGGTCATAGGCTAAAGGAAAGGTTGTGGGGAAGTTAGGATCCAAAACCTTTTTAGTTTTTCCTCTTTGACATGTAATTAATATGACGATGTTGATGAGACTATTAAGTCCTCCTTTCATTATATGTATGTTGGTTGGGCCCTGGAATGAAACTATTTATGGAATTAATGAAGTAATGTGATGCGTTAGTAGTATAGATGTTGGGTTGTGTACCATTCCACAGGTTCGGTGCCCTATGCTTGGAATGGGCATTGACAGAGTATGTCTCTATCAAATCCCAAACCCCCACGCCTAGGTTTGCAATGGACTCGACCATACACGTCTTTATCTTGTACCTACCATAATAAATTTGTGTGGGGGTGAGCTATATATCTACGTGCTCACCAAAAACTCTATCAATAGTTGTTATAATTTGTATGCAAAATGAATCAAGAAAATCGTTTAGTAATTTCGCAAATATTTACAAATTTGTCTTAATTATTTCCATATTCTCAACTTCATTTCATCACTTTCCTCTTAGTAGAGAGAATACATATGTAAACAAACATTCTTAAACACTTTCTTTAACTATTTATAAACATCTCATTTTCTTTCATCATAGTTTAAGAATTATCTCATCCATTATCTCTAAGTAGATGATTTCTTATCATATTAAAATTCACCTATCAGTAGAAGATTTCTATCAATCTTCTCTCAGTATAGGATTTTCAACATCTTTATCATTTATTCACTTAGTAGTGAAAATATATCTTCAGTCAACCAATCCACTTAGTAGTGGTAACATCATAATTAATCATTTATCTCACATATCATTTAACCATTTATCTTACGTTGTAGTGATATAATACTTAAAGACTCATTCCATAGCCAGGGTTATTTTGACATTCCAATTAAGAGTTGTTACAGTACTGCTACCTCGGATATCTCTCATACTCAGTGGATAGGGTTAGGAATCATTCGCCGGATCACTTAACTATGCTCAGTGATTGAGCTGAGAATGTCTCGACCTACTCAACGGACAGGACTACGAACATTCGTAAACCATCATTCACTACAATAAGGCATAGAGCCAGAATCAATAAATCAACATTTCACAATGACATACACCCGCCCCATGCTCGGGCACGTGATGTAGTCTCGAACATACACCCGTCCCACTCTCAGGCACGCGATGTAGTCCCAAACATGGCATCCCAACTCTGCCGTTATCCAGGCTATGGATTTTAACCAAGATATAGTTTTCTTATACAATATAACATTCTTGCCTTAAACCAATATGTTTCACCAGTAATTTACGCAATTCATAGTTCTCATGTTCTAAAACTTATACAAGTTCCATAGAGAAATTTGTACAAGGGTAGTATACCATAACACACCACATCTCTCATTAATTCCACATTTAAACCCATTCCAAAGCTCCTCTTTTGAAATAGAATCAACTATTTTTATAGATTTTCCTAGGCGAAACCATTCAATAATTACATCCAAACATAAAGTTTAATAGTTTAAATGTTTCTCACAAGTTCCATAGTATAAACCACTTCCATAACATAGTTTTTTTTAGAATACCCACAATGTTACCACATCAAACATCCATGTTTAGAAATCATTCCAAAAGCTTTCACAATCTTTTAAAGAACATTTGATTTCATAAGATGATTTTGTCTAAGGTAAAATCATCACATAATCTATCAAGCCCCGCCCCGAGCACCAGAACATGACACGAGGAAGGGTACACAACAATACATTCTTAACAACATCCGTACAATTGAAGATCACACTACTTCATTCGATCCATAAAGGGTTTCATGCAAGGGCCTAACCAAACATACTAATAAATAAACTCGAGAACTTAGTAGTCTCAACAACATTATCATATTAATTACATGCTAAGGAAGAAAAACAAAAAGGATTTTCAACCCTAACTTCTCAACCGTCTTTCCTTTAGCCTAAACTCAAGGACTTAGCAACCTCAACAATATTATCATATTAATTACATGCTAAGGAAGAAAACCAAAAAAGGTTTTCAACCCTAACTTACCAACCATCTTTTCTTTAGCCTAAGATCATAGTAGATCGAACCGGACTCAGACCTGACGCCAAAACCTGCCAAAAAGATCAATCTGTGTGGGGGTGAGCTAAGAATCCACATGCTCACCAATCACTAGTAATAACATTATAAATCACACAATGGAACAAGATATTTCATCACTTTAAAAATGGGATAACATTTCGTAAAGTATAACTTTTGTTACAAAAGATTTTATGTTGCATCTTTTCACAAATCACCTCATGAGAAAGTATTTTTCAAGAATCATTTATCCTTTAAGGGAGATTTTCAATTATGTTATTATTTTTACCCATCAAACCATTTTATAGCCAAGGGTTATATTACCCTCCCAACTTGGAGTTGTTGTAGTACTACATCTCTGAATATCTTGCATACTTAGTGGACAAGGATAAAGATTATTCAATAGGCTACTTAATAATGCTCAGTGGTAGAGGTAACTCAGTCACCTGTAGCTTATTCACAATATATATATATATATAATAACATTGCATTTACCCACAAAACATTTGTGCGATATACCCAACACATGGCCCACACCATGTAATATCAAGACTATCATGATACACATCTTGTATCCTTCAATCATTCATCTAAACTTTTATTTAAGATTCAAAAACAAATTTCAAGATCATTTCATAAAACAAAAGTTTGCAAGATACCTTTCGTTCACAAGTAAAACCACTATTCATTTTTGCAAGGCATATAGCATGAAAACATAATAAGTTTAACAATTTACACATTCATAATACTACGATAGTGATAAAAGAAGCCCACCTCAAATGTGCTCTCCCTTGAGGCACTCCCTCCGGTTCACTCTGGACCTCCGAACCTCCGGTTCCTAGCACATGAATACGATTAGAACTTAATTTTGTGAACTAAGGTAACACATTCATACTTATGGAGCTATGAAAGTGAGATACTTTTCCTCTTAAATATATCATTTTTAATCACTCTTGGTACCCTTATGGTCCCCAAAGTCTCCAAATTGTGTTTAAGTACTTAGATTTGCATAAAGGCTTCTTAAATCTTATTCTTAGCATTTCCAAATTTTGTCTCACCCCTTGTAAATTCATTTTAAAATACTAAACCTTCATTAAATATTCTGAAACCATTGAAGAGTCTAGAATAGGATGCTATCTAAGTTTATTATGAAAAAGTTGAGAGCTATATGTCAACATAAAGGGAGCTAAAAATTCGTTGGAACCTGCCTGTCTGAAAATAACTCTGTTTGGGAGAATCCTCTTTTCCCAAAATTCGTTGAATAAAAATGAGATTTATAAATTTTGGGTGAAACGGGACCCTGTGGGGATTCCTCCCTCTTATCTTCCCAAGTTCTCCCTCCGTCCCTCACCCAAAACGAGGAGTGTATGCGGAATGAAGCATGAAGAGAGAAAGGAAAAGAGGGGTTTTCTCTCAAATGTGCGTCCGTGTTGAGGACCACGTGATTTTTGAAGTTGCCACTTGGTTTTAGGATAAATCAAGAAACCAAAACTTTCAAGGCAAACTAGTCTGTCCTAACCATAGTAAATGGTTCGGGAGCTAGGGTACGAAAAGAGAAGGTGTTAGGCACCCCTCTCGCTCGATCCGAGGATCGGCCTCTACTTAACCGTTCTAAATGTTCTTATCTTAAATTTATCAAAAGCAACACATACAGAAAGGCGGTTAAAGAGAGAACATTACAAAAGCAAACAAGAAATTAAAACTTAACCTAAAACTAAAGCTTTTTATACATACTCACACTTAAGGCATGTCAAAAGGGGAGATGGCAGCATAACAGTGAAGGCATGCATAAAAGACATATTGTTAAAGCATAAAAACACATGAAAGGCTTCTGGAAAGCCACTCGTTTCTAACAGAGGTGGCGTGCGCCACCTCTTACCTGGCGCGCGTCACTTTTAGTGGGCGCGCGCCACTTTGGGGTCCTCTGAAGATGGCGCGCGTCACTATGGATCAGTGAGCTCGTCATTTAGAGGCCCGAAAGGGGCTACTATTTTTAGAAAATAGTGTGTTTTATGTGCAAGTGTTTTTATAATAGAGAAAAAAAAACACAGAACAGAGGATATTTTAACAAAAAACATAACAGGTAGGAAACATGCAGAACATATCAACAGAGAGGCTACTGGAAGCTACCGATCTTAAACAGAGGTGGCGCCCGCCACCTCATGACCTGGCGCGCGCTACTGGGACATAGCATGCGCCACATTGGGACCTCGAGAGATGGCGCGCGTCACTATGGATCAGCGAGCTTGACATCGAGAGGTCCCAAAGAAACTACTATTTTTGGAAAAATAGTATGCTCGGGTGCATGTGTGTTTTTATAAGAGAAACAAAAGAGTAAAAGACGATTTACATATGGTTCTAAAAATTGAATAAAAAGATAAGAGATAGAAAACATCATAATATGCAATTCTAGTATTGAAATTATGCTTGGACATAAAAATAAGAAATAAAGAGAGAAAATCCCGGGAGAACGAGGCCAATGGCCTCTTCTCCCTTTTTCACCGGTTAGAAAGAAGTTTGGAGAAAGAGATGAAAAATGAGTAGGAGAGGGGGGGAATTACCGTATATCCCGTGTGCTAGTAAAGTCTCAAGCAATATCCACGGCCTCCGGGAGTCCTTCCCCGCGGTCTTTAAGCTTTCGGAGTACTTCCTCGAGCTAGGCTTCAAACAGCTTTCGTAGCCTTTCCTCATGTACGACACGTCTCCGGGGAGTCCTCCGCACGATCTTCAAGCTTTCCAAGTCCTTCCTCAAAGCAAAGATTTTTGAAGTAGGTAATTCGAAGTGAAATTTTGAGGATTAGCTTAAGCTTAGTTTAGTTAATTGGGCTAGGGTTCGGGTTATGTGCTGATTTTGTCGTGAATTTTGTAGAGATTCGACGCTCTGGGAACTCTCTTATTTGGCTTGGGAGGTCTTATTTATACAGATTTTGGACGAGGAGCTGACTTGGTGCCGAAATCTCCTCTCAATTGGCGTGTGCCATGTGGGAGGTGGCATGCTCCACTTTGAGGTGGCGTGGTGCCAGGTTGAAGGCGATTAAGGGGTTCTGACATGGTTTAGCTAGGGGTTTGAAAAGTATATGGCGCGACGCTAGCAATTGAGTTTTGAAGTGGCGTGAGATATTTTGGAAGAAAGTGGCATGCGCCACTTAGAGGTGGCGCCACGCTAGGTAGGTGCACCGAGGGTGTTTTTGGTATTTTTGGGTGTTTCAGGTTGTATCGGGGTGTTTCGAATTACTTTTGGAAGTACTCTTCGAACTCTCGAACTCGTGCGGAAGTCCCTTTGAACGTGACTGACATACATTTCATCATCGGAAAGGCAAGTGGGAACCGATCGATGTTCGATTTAGTTAAAAATAGGGTGTCTACAGTTGTCCCTCTTTGACAAAACTCTCATCGCGAAGCGTGGATGAGTGAATGTCAAGAAATCATAGACATTCCTTTTTGATTAACTCGTTCATCAAGCAAAACAAAACAACAAACAAAATAGAACAGAAAGTGAAAACCAAACATCCTTTTATAGTCGTGCCAGACTATGAGTAACAGTTTATAGTCATGCCGGACTGCGAGTAATCAGTTTATAGTCATGCCGGACTGCGATCGTATCATTTGGATTCACGCGGGAACAAAGGTTCTCACTTTAAGGTCATAAGATGGACCAGTTTATTCCATTTTGGATGATGGGACGGATCCAAAAAGCTCCAAGTTTTAGATCGTGAGACGGACCCAAATCACTCAGTTTAAGGTCATGAGACAGACCCTTTTTAGAAACTTGGGGTATGAATGATGAAGCTCGGCACGCGAAAGATAAAATGATCGAGGGGGATTCGAAAGAGTTTCGTGAAACCTATCAGAGACGGACTCTGAATATGGAATTTGAATTTTAAAACCAAAAGAGGATGAAATAGGAAGAGGACACGTGGCGTGGCTCCACATGGATAGCATGTGGGAGGTGAGGTGGCGTGGTGCCACGTAAGGAAGCGCCACATGGCGCGACGCCAGGTCAGGGGTCTGACCAGGAGTGTGAGGGGACAAGGTGGCGTGGCGCTGCTTAGTGGACAGGGACATGGCGTGACACCAGGTGGAGAGGAGGGAAGTGACACGCGCTAGGTAGGTGAAGGGTCGCGCGTCTTTCTTTAAGTATGGCCGCGGTTTATTCGAGTTACACACGACTCTCAAGCTCTCTATCTCTCTAGCAAAATGACAAATGACGATGATCAAACGACAGGTGGTGTGGGTCATGGCACGGACCCCACCCCCGTGATTCTAGAGACTGTAGTCCCGGAACAGTCTAGCAGGACCCAGAGCACGGAGTCCCTCTTCATGGGCCTTCAGAGTCTGGGAGGACTCAGCGGCTTGCTTGCCAGCCCCTCTCTATAGCCTTCTGAGAGGTCGGTCGCTGTGGAGGACCTACTGAACGCTGACGAGCGCACCTAGACCACAAAGCAGGTGGGGCCTTCAGAGCCTCCAACCGTTGAGGAGTCAGCGGCGGACAACCCACAGCCCCAAGATCCATGCTGTGGGGTCATAGCCGGGGAGATGCTGGGGGGTTTCGACCCGGCACGATATGACCCTCCGGCTCACACGTTGGAGCCTTGGGCCTTCTCTCGGTTCTACTACATCGACTCGAGCATGGAGCCGGACTTGCTCCTCCGATCGCTCAGCCTCCACTTCTCGGCGGCAATTCGCCAGGTATGCCTTAAAAATTTTTATATTTCAATTTTGTCTTAATTAAACCCACAAGAAATATCCAAAAACTTAAAAAGAATTTGGACTTTGATGTATGCACAGGGTAGGCCCGAAGCGCCTGGATGGATGTTTTCAAGGAATAAACACTAAACAACTTGAACCCTTAAAAGTTAAGAACAGATTTGAACTTAGAAACATTGCATGCTTAGGATGAACCTCGTCTTTCTTTCTTTTTCTTTATTCTATGTTTTGTATGTTTTTGATTCTTTGCCATTGGGATGCGTGCCAATGCATCCAGTGGTGAATGATTTTTGATTTTTGTCCTGAATTAACATTTGCACCTTTTTTGAGGGAACCTTATTTATTTATTTTTTGTTTTTCTCCATTCGGGTTGCGGGTTAACGCTTCTCGAGGTGGAATTTTATTTTTCCCTAGGCGAACGTTTTCACATTTCTCTAGGGGAATTTATTTTGTTTTGGCTTTGACCAATTCAAACTCGAGTCATGTATCAATCCAATCTGAGTTGGATAGGCTTTCCAATGTCCCGACCAACTTAAGTTACATCTCGCACTTCTGGGGATGGGTAGGCTTTCCATTATTCCGACCACCCTAGGTTCTGTTGCACGCTTCTCAAGAGGGAACTAATATTCTTTATCACTAGTTTGGCGTTTGCACATCTTTCTGGGAGAATTTTTTGTTTTGATTTCGATTAATCCGAACTTGGGTTACGTATCAATGAAATCCAAGTTGGGTAGGCTTTCTATCGTCCCGACCAACTTAGGTTATATCTCGCACTTTCCGCGAAGGGTAGGCTTTCCATCGTCCCGACTACCCTAGGTTGTGTTGCACGCTTCCCGAGAGGGAACTAATACTGTTTGTCCCTAGATTGACATTTGCACACTTTTCTAGGGGAATTTTTTTATTTTGATTTTGGGTATTTTTAATTAAGTCCACTTGGGTTACATAAAGACTTTTCCCGAGAAGGGTGGGGCTTCCCTTCGATCTTCCTGAATTAGGTTACACATTGGGCCCTGTGCTCGACGACTTACGTGACTTATCCGAATGCGCCCCAATTTGGCTGGATTAGCTGGTCCCAACCAACTCTGGGCTGAGTCGTACGTATTCCCGAGGGAATCAATTGACTTGCTTTTGGTGTCAATAGATAAATGTTTGCACATCTTCCTAGGGAGTTTTTTTGGGTATTTTTAAGTAAGTCCACTTGGGTTACGTAAAGACGTTTCCCGAGAAGGGCAGGGCTTCCCTTCAGTCTGCCCGAATTAGGTTACACATTGAGCCCTGTGCTCGACGACTTACCTGACTTATATGAATGTGCCCAATTTAGCTGGATTAGCTGGTCCCAACCAACTCTAGGTTGAGTCGTACGTATTCCCAAGGGAATCAATTGACTTGTTTTTGGTATCCCTTGATTAACATTTTTACGTTCATCCAGGAAATTTTGTTTACCTTAAAAGCTTGGTTTTGTCCTTAGATAACATTTTCATGTTTTTCTTGGGGGGTGTTTGTTACTTTATCCACGGATTACGTAGCAACATTTTTCAAGGTAAGCAGGCTTCGTGTCGCCCTACCTGAAACAGGTCACGCTTCGCGCTGAAGGGAATGATGTATAAGCAACAAGGCTTCGATCATCCTAATTGCGTTCCGCGCTTCCTGAGCTAGGCGGGGGTGTTCTTACCTGATCAACTTAGGTTGTGCCGCCCATTTCCCGAGATGGGATTTGGTGGCTTTGTCTCTAGATAAGGGTTTTTACGCTTTTCTAGAGAATTATTATTAGGGTTTTGTCCCTAGATTGACGTTTGCACATATTTTTAGGGATTTGTTGACCTTATATTTTTTGTTGTCCCTAGACTAATGTTTGCACATTTTTCTAGAAAGATTTTTAATTTTAGCTTGTTTAGGATAGTATTTTCACACTTTTCTAGACTTTATTAAATTTTTATTTTTGACTGACTTAGGCTGCATTTTCACGCTTTTTAAGACAGAATTTTCCTTTTAGGTTATTGGAAACAGCGTTTACACACTTTTCCAAGTTTATTGGAATTTTACTTTTTGGTTTGACATAGGTTGCTTTTTAAGACTTCCTAAGACAGGATTTTCATTTTAGGCACACTAGAAACAGCGTTTACACGCTTTTCTAGGTTTATTGAGGTTTTACTTTTGAGTTGACTTAGGTTACTTTTCAAGGCTTCCTAAGACAGAATTTTTATTTAGGTCACTAAAAATAGCGTTTACACGCTTTTTTAGGTTTATTGTATTTTTCTTTTTGATCTAACTTAGGTTGCTTTTCAAGGTTTGCTAAGACATAAATTTTTTAGGTCACTAAAAACAGTGTTTACATGCTTTTCTAGGTTTATTGAATTTTATTTTCCATCTGACTTAGGTTGCTTTTCAAGGCTTCCTAAGACAGAATTTTCTTTTATGTCACTAGAAACAACATTTACACGCTTTTCTAGGTTTATTGGACTTTTTCTTTTTGGTTATCAAATTAAGTCCCGCTTACTACTTCTGAACATGATAGATTTTCTATTTTCTTAGTCATATTATGTTCCTCTCTCATTTTTTTTAGTTTACATTACTTGACCATTTTTTCTGTTGTTCTTCTTTTTCTCTCTTTTACAGACCACTGACTATTTACGTGGATTCGGAGGTTCCGCCCAGATCCTCGAGTGGTACCAGGCTCTTCCCCAGGGGAGTCGGGTGCTTGTGGATCGATCCAGGCTTAGCTGGTTCATCCCCTGCATCATGAGTACTCATAATGATAGAGTACTCTTGACGGCCCTAGTGGAGAGGTGGTGGGATACCACCAACACCTTTCACTTCTCGTTCTTCGAGGCCATCCTAACCCTATTAGACTTCACTATGATCACGGGGATCAGGGTCGGGGGTGAGCCGATCCCCCTTGACATCATCATCCCCCGGAGAAACTTATTCATTGGCTGGGCGAGGTCCCACCACGCATCGACCAGAAGCGTATCCTGTACGCTTGGCTCATAGAGAGATACCGAGGGTTCACATGCACCGAGCCCCGCCACTTTTAGTGGGTTGCCCGTGCATTCCTACTCTACATGATCAGTGCATGCCTATTTTCGAACAGGAACAACACCGTTCATCTGTACTTTCTAGGAGCCTTGCACGATTTCGACCGGATAGCGTCCCTCGACTGGGGAGGAGCGGCGTTGGCGACAATCTACATCGGTCTACGATCTACCTATCGGACCAGGGAGAGCTCTGTGATCCGGTACTGGCGGATCATCGAGGTATGATTTTCATTTCATTATTTGGTCATTCATTTCAATTTGCACCTATCACTTATTCAATTGGTCCAACTTATTCTATTTTTGTTGTTTTTTCTATATTTTTCTTTTTCTTCTCTATTTTTATTTTATTTTTATTTACTTACAACTGTGGGCCTACGAGTTCCTGGGTTTAGCACACCCAGAAAACACCCATTCGGACCCCCAGATAATCCCGAGAGTAGCTCGGTGGGTCTGGAGCATGCGGGGGAAGAAGAAGGTTCGGAAGGATCTGAATACCTACCGCCTCACATTAGATCGCCTGTTCCCGGCACAAGTATATTCTATTTCACCTTTTACGTTAGATTTTATTTCCATGACAAATCTTGTATGTAACCCGCGTCGAGTTGTTTTTGATTTGTTTTACAGGTGACCTGGCGATTATGGGAGGGCATAGAGGATAGGGCCGAGGAGGATCTGATGAGGAGCCGCTGGGCTCATCAGAGGAGGATCCTACTAGAGGGCCCTCTCCGTCTGGAGTGATACCTGGGCGAGCGAGTGGTTCACGAGTCGCTGGGACTGGGCCAGTTCTGGGTCTCTCAGCCTCCTCCACCTAGTATCAGGTGAACGCAAACCATGTCATCGGAGGACGTTGCTGAGGCATTGTATGGCCTCCCGACTGGGGATTTCCTAGCCGATGGGGACTACACTGTCTTTGCACACGACCGTCTGATGCGTCCAATGGTTGTCTAGCGTGCGAATTCGTAGACCGGATAGCCCTCAACGTCTCAGGTTCCTCCTGTGGTAGGTGTTCGTCCTCCTCATGCTCGCGGTGGCGGTGGTAGGACAACTCGAGTTGCCCGGGGTGTTGTTTCCAGTAGTGAGGCAATCATGCCTCAGGCGCCACGGGAGGTACGGGCTTACCCTCATGGGATTTCATACACTATTCCTATCCCTACTCACGTGGTGATCGAGCCAGAGCTACTCATGGGCGGGGATGAGCAGGTATTTCTTTTCCTTTTGTTGGTCTCCTTTCCCTTTTAACTAAATATGTCAGTCTGTCTAACATGTCCTTTTACTGGTTCTTTGCTTTTATGTCCTTCAGGTCTCCCGAGCTTACATGGAGAGCCTTTTTGACGTAGTCACGAGCCTGATGGTCCTAGTGAGGCAGTAGACCCAAATGCTGGTGGACGCCAGCATTCATCATATCCCCCGGCGCCCCCATTTTCCTCATCATCCGGTGAGTATTCTTCTCTTAGTGGCTCGTAGGTCCCTCTTTTTTTTCTTTTATTGCACATTTGCGTATTATTTTTTTAGTACTTATTCTTCTTTTTGCCTTTCTCTTTTTTTTACAGCCCTCCTCTATCAGCCATACCTCAGTGCACGGGACGTGCTCGTCCTCTCCCGTTGCTCATCCGACAGCCGCCAATCCATCTGCAGCCTTTTAGGGGTCTGCCCTGCGGACCAGAGTTTGCCGGGAGCGCCAGACAGACAGTGACGATGACGTGGATGCGAGCGACGCCACCACATCTGCCTCTTCCATCCCGGAGCCATAACGTTGCACCCGTCGTCGTTGGGACTAAGATCCATGTCCTTTCTCTTATATTTTATGCACTCTCGAGATACACTTTTCTTTTCTGCACATACATTATTATTTTTTTATTCGGGATAGGCTTTCGTGCCTAATTGGATTATTTATTTTTTTGTTTTATCTTTTCTCTTTGTATGGATATTTTTTTATTTATTTATGGATGGGTGAGTTGCCTTTTATTTATTTACATGGATGTTAATATATATATGGATGATGTATGTACACAGGATCATACTTACATATGTACAGGTCATGTATAGGATCCCATTCGCAGAATTTGCAGGATCGTGCACATGGCGCTATTTACAAGATTTATCTAAAGGGCATATGTACAGGATGAGCTAGATATGGGGTTAGAGAATCCTAAGAGATTATTTACAAAAAATCTATTTACAAGAATGAGATTTATTACAGGGGTTTATTTCTTTATTGTTTCTCCTCTTTTCTTCTTTTTATAGTGCTCTTTTATGGGATTTGCATTGTATTTTTATATTTATACGAATACATATTCACGGATGTTAGGAGATAGCAAGGCATAGACCGAATCGGTTACATCAACACCCGTAAATATTAAGTGCCAGTGGTGACAGGCATAGATACAAAGTAGGGGGGAACAAAACTGCTTTCTTTCAACATTTTAATAAAGGTGGTGCCACGCCATGTAAGAATGACATGGCGCACGCTAGCTCAAAGTGGCGTGCGCTATGTGGAGGTGGCGCACGCCAGGTATGACAGGTTTGAGACCAGGTTTTGTCCCCCCAAATTTATATAAAAGGGAATCAGCCTCTTTCCAAACAACCATTCTAGATTCTGCAATATGGTTTCTTCCACTCAAAATTCTCTATCTTGCTGGACCAACGAATTTACCCAGATCGAGCAAACTAATTTCGTAAATTTTGGTTTGAACGCTCTTTTCCATCTGAGGTTTATGAGGATGGGTTAGAATTTTTTGAAGGCATCCACCCAACTGTGGGATTCGGTGGCTCATACTTTCAGGCTCGGAGACGAGGAACTCTGTCAAACCATCGAAGAGTTTGAAGCTATTCTGCATCTTTTTCCCTGAGCGGAGGTTTTGATTCTTTCGTTGTCGATGAATCCAAAGAAACTCTTGCGGGATTTATGCGGGTTGAGCAGTAATGAGGCTTCTCTTATTCTACATGATGGGGTTCTTGATACATCCGACCTGGTGAGCTACTTTCGTTCTGCCAGCTCTTTTTCTGATTTTACTATGCAGTCTTGTCGTCACTATGCCCTGTGCATCTGCTTCCTTGCCTAATTTCTTCTTTTCCCGAGAGATCACGGCATTAGTTGTCAAGCCCTGCCCCGAGCACCGGGCACAGAACCTGATGATGGATACTCAACCCATCATACTTAACAACATTCACAACATTTTGAGCATAATTTTTTTCTTTTTTTAACATAACATCAGGAATTCATCCTTGGGTCCATCAGGACATCCAAAAATTTACATAAGAGAGCTCACAGCCTCCTCAACATCACTCCATTAATTACATTCCAAAATAAGAAAGACAAAATGTGTTTCCAAGACTCGACTTCCCTACTACCTTCCCTAAAGCCTTAGACCACAGTGGACAGTACCAGACATTGCCTTGACTTCAACACCTACCAAAAACATCAATCTGTGTGGGGGTGAGCTATAATTCACGTGCTCACCAATCACTAGCAACAGCATTATAAATGGCACAATGGAAGAAAATAGTTCATTACTTCAAAAATAGGATATCATTTCACAAAACATATACTTCTATCGTAAAGCATTCCAAGTTATTTACTTTTCACAAATCACCTCATAAAAGATGGTTTTCCAAGTATCAATAAATTTTCAACCTTTCTTTACTTTTCATCTTTATTTTGTTATTTTTTTTACAAGGGCGTTGTTCGTCATCTTTCCACTCATTATCTTTTAAAAGAACATATTTCATTTTATCATCATTCACCTCTTAGTGGAGGATTTTCAATAACCAGAATACCATCGCCTCTTAGTGGAGGATTTTTCATATCATAACGTCATCACCTCTCAGTGGAGAATTTTTCATATCAATTCCGTTCATTCACATAGTAGTGATTATTACATCTTATAATTTCACACATCCACTTAGTAGTGGTAACATACTTGTCCATTTATCATTCATATTATCTCATTAAAGCCTTGGGTTGTATTTACCTCTCAACTAGGAGTTGTTGCAGTACTGCGCCCTCGAATATCCCGCCTACTCAGTGGACAGGGCTAAGGATAATTTGCCGGTTCCACTTAACAATGCTCAGTGGTAGAGCTGAGAATGTCTCGGCCTACATAGAGGATAGAGCTCGAGCATTTCCCCAATCCTCGTTTATCATAATAAGGCATAGAGCCATAATTATTAGCTTAATATTTATAATGACACATACCCGCTCCATTCATGGACGTCGGGATGTACCTAATATTTATAATGACATACACCCGCTCCATTCATGGATGTCAGGATGTAGTCTCATGGCATGCACACCACGTCTTATCAAGGCTTGTCGTAATACACATATCATATCCATTAATTATTTATCCAAAATTTTCTCCAGATCCATTATAATGACATACACCCGTTTCATTCACGGACCACTGGGATGTAGTCCCAAAAACCCATTAATCATTTTTCCTTAGTCTCGGTCATTGTTCTCACATTTCGCATTTCTTTATAATTTTCTTGATTTTATGTTCCATAAAGTAATTCCATATAAATATATCATTTTACTGCTTTTATCCAAATATTTCTCGTTACACCATAGATCTCATATCATACTAAGTTCTCAAGGATCATTTTACAAAGGTATTGAGTTCATGTTTCAAAAACAAAATATAGGTTCAGAAGTCATACCATAAAACACAAGTTTGCAACATAGCTTCTTTTCAAAAGTAAAACAACCATTCATTTTTTCAAATCATAAAGTATGAAAGTATAAAGAATTTAACCATTCACACATCTATAATACAAAGCTAGTGAGAACAAAAACTCACCTCAAAACGAGTGCTCCTCCTCGATCCACGCCCTCCGATTCACTATGGAACTCAGGTTCCTAACACATAATTCGAATAGAAGCTTAACTACGCGAACTAAAGCGAGACATGAATACTTATGTGGGTATGCAAGTGGGGTATTTTAATTTTATTTATATCCTTTTTGATCATTCTTAGTATCCTCATAACTTCCAATGTCCCTAACTTAAGCTTAAGTACTTAGTTTTGTTCAAAGCTTCCTTAAACTACATTTCTCTGTATTTCTAAATTCTACCACAGAGGCATAAAATACTTTAAAAATAACAAACCTCACTGTCCAATTATGAAATTTTACAGAGAGCTAGCTTAAGATGTTATCTACAATTGTGATGATGGACCCGAGAGCTGGTTATGAACAGAAAGGGGTCCAAAAATTACTACAACAGAATCTGTCAAAATAAGGGTCTGTTTGGTAAAACCCACGTAACTCGAAATGTATTCATTGAAATCTACTTCTGTAAAAAGGGAGTGAACCTAGACTCATATATATTTCTATGGATATGTGGATCATCTCAATGAGATCTTTATAGAGAAAGATACAAAGATTCAAAGTAGGCTCTGTTTCTGCCTCTCTGTCACAGAAATTTTAAAAATAGCAAAGGAGTTCAAAAACACATTTTTGGGTCCAACCAAACATCACACACTCTCAATACATCCTAAATAACCTCTGGTATAAATAGAGTTTTATTTAAAGTTCATTTGGTTTCCATGAAAAATATGGTAAGGGCTTAAAAACAATTCTATTTTGGCCATTTCTTCGCAAATTCAAACATCCAACAACTTCTCACATTTTAACCCATCCAAGGCATGTCCAAACATATCTCAACAACATAATTTACTCATAAAAGGGTTCTTAATAATTTTTTACATTATTTATGCATCATCTTAAGTCCTTACAAAACTTCCCTAGAACAAGATTTTCAACATCACATTCTTGATTCTATGTCCTATCTTCATTCTCATCCATTTTTGTCCATCATTCT
>JAUTBS010228429.1:0-11489 GCA_032361285.1 Aequorea victoria | reverse complement strand
TTGATATATGTTCTGACCTTGATATATATATATATATATATATATATATACTCTGATTTCATCGAATACATATGCCTTCATATGCTTTGATATATGCCCAAGCTTGATCTGATTCATATGCTCTGATACATCTGTTAAGATCAAATGCTTACCATCTCACCAAAACCTATCTTATGTATTAATATGCCCTGTTAGTATTTTTCAAGCTATGCTCTGATATTGAGCATTATGCTTTGATGCTTTATCAATCCAAACGCTCTGATGTATTATATATCCATGCTCTGATCCTATTTTTTTCTTTTAAATACCATGTACATATTTAGGGGGAGTTCTTACTCTTCAATTTTTGATATTATCTTAGGAAATCAATAGTTGTCATAGTCAAAAAGGGGGAGATTGTTAGCCCAAGAGTTATTCAATCAAGTCCCATATTTAATTTTGACATATAACAACATATTGATTTGATGTCTACTAATGTTTGAGTGTGCATAGGTAAGTATTTTTCAGGATTTAAAGGCACCAAAAATCAAATAAACTGATGTACAAGTATTGAGGCTATGCAACAGTTCTTGAGCCAAAACAAAAACTGTAGAAGTCAAAAATTCAGAAGAAAGTGTCGACAGCGGCATGGTTTGAGTCGACACAAAGATGTTTCTTCAAGATGAACAGACTATTGAGTCGACACCTTATGAAGGATGAGTTGACACAAAGCTCCCATAGGCATTTGAATCGACACTCGTGAGGGATGTGTCCACACCAGAGGCTTCCAGTGAGCACCCAATTTTTAATTCTTAAAAATTCAAAGTTGAGTCGACACCCATGAGGTAAGTGTCGACACTAGAAGCTTCTAGTGAGCACCCAAATTTTTATTTACTAAAATTCAAGATTGAGTCGACACCAATGCAAAATGTGTCGACACAAAAACTCTTCCAGTCGACACCTTTTTGTTGAGTCGATCCCTTTTGACTGAAATGTTAAGATGTGTCGACACCTCCGAAGAAAGCATCGACACAACCCAGATCCAACCTCATTGTGTCGACACCAAGACCATTTGTGTCGACACTGGCGCAAAAAATTCAAAACTTTTGAAGCTTCCAACGGCTCTTTTCTCAGTATTTAATGCACCATTAAAGCTCCTAACGGCTCTTTTCTTTCAGCAACTATATAAGAATTAAAGTTTGAAGTTTCAAACATATGGAGACATTCAATATCACTGTTCTATTGCAAGATAACTAGAGAAATATCCCTGCTAATCCTTACAGCTCATTTACTGCTCTTACACTCTGGTCTCTGTTTTTATTCCTCACCTAATTCATTGTAAATTCTCTCGAGAGTGAGTGAACATTTATTGTAGTGAGCTATTTATTGTTGTAATATTCTCACACAAGAAGAAAACTATACTACAACACCTGTCAAAAGAATTTTGGCTGCTCTTTGCCTAAAAGAAGGTGGTTTCGATTCATCCTCTGAAGAATCCGATTGTACTGTGGTTTCGATTCGCCCATTTGAAAAATCCGTTTTAGTGGATTGAAATACTCAAGGTGCTTGGGGAGTGGACGTAGGTCAAGGTAGACCGAACCACTATAAATGCGGTTCTATCTCTCTTCCCTTAAAACTCTATTTTTAGCATTTTCCTTTGTCTGCTATTTATTTTATTCTGCATTAAAGGAGTTTTCGAAAAAAAAAATTAAGTTTTCCAAACAACCCATTCACCCCCCCTTTGGGTTGATTTCGGGACAACATTTTTAAATAGAATAATCCCTAAGCATTAACCTGAAATGATTGACATCTTCAAAAAGTTGAACAACTTCTTACTCAATCTTTCCATATTCTCCCACTTTAAAAAGTTTGCTCTTCATCGACCCTTACATCTTAATTTTATTAGTATCACTCTCATCACTAGAAAGAGGACCACGTGAATCATCTGATTGGTAATCAGAGAGCTCATGGTCACTTGACTCTACATAGTTCACAACCTCATGCTTAAAATCATTACCATCTTCTCTGTCACTACTACTAATATTGCCCTCTTCATTTAAATTCCACTCATCATCAGCTGAACCTGATTCATCACACAATGACTCATCTAGTGAAGATGCCTCATCATCATCATGCAATTCTATACTAGACCACTCATGTGATGTGAAGTTATTTCTAGCATTCCCAACCCTACTTGGAAAATCCCTATTTGCATTAACACTAGAATCAATCCCACTATAATTTGCCCCATGACTGTCACACCCACTCCCCCGAGGATGCTTTATCTGCTTGAAGTGGTGCAACACAGGCTCACCTGAATAAAAACTTAACACATATCCTAAGGATGCACTCCACATCATTATCATCCATTCACTTGTTCTCAATACTGACTTGCATAAGACATATATCGACTAAAAACTAATTATACAACTATATACGGATACACAATTCCCCAATAATGTACACGAGAGTCATTACTCATCTTTATACAAATCTTTCTTTAAAAATCTCATCTAGGTTTCATACTCACATCACACGTTTTTCGATCTCATCCATACCATGGTGGACTGACCATCTATCATATAACAAGATCTGTAACCACAAATGGTTACAAGAGAGTGGGCTTAACATCATAATAAAAAGTATATCAACATAACACTTGAAATCCAAGAGTAATGATTTCATAAGATTTCTCAAACACCGTTATAGATAAAAAGTTTTTAAAAGTAAAAAGTGCATGCTTTTGCACAACTTCCCAACAGATATTTCATAAAGAATTTATCCAGAAAAACTTTCATATGCAACTCGTGCAAATAGATTTATTCTTATCATACGACTCACTAGCCCAACTCATAAGATTTTATAAAAACTCTTTCATCTTTTCAACATACGACCCTATGATCCAACTTTAATGATTTATAAATACTTTAATATTTTAACGCCCGGACCTAGGCCCAACGGCCCAATCTTTCAAGTTTAGAAAATAACTTTCAGATTTCTCAACATACGACTCTATGACCCAAAAATAGCTTTAAAAGATATTTTTCAAAAACACACGGCTCTTTAGCCCATCTTATAAATGTTTTATTAGCTTAACATATGTGTTCACAAGCACACACATATACTACGTCCTCTAGTGACCAAGTAGTCGTTTACCTAAAGATCGGGAGTTTCAATGTTACCGTAATCTCATTCACGACTCACTACATTAGAGTGGCAGAGATGATGGAAAGTCTTTATCACCAGTGGTAGGTCCTAACAACCGCCCACTTTTAGGCTACGCCCCCTTCGGGGCAAAACAACACCCACTTTTGGGTAACTCCCCCTTCAAGACAAAACAACACGGGATGGTTACCCGCAAGACTTGGCACCTTCCGACAACATAACACATTCTAAGAAAAATATCATTTCACACACACAAGCAACACATACTCATAATCTCTATATTTAAGAAGAAAATAACTTTTCTTATATACGAGCAATACATGCTCACAATAACTTTTAGAATACTCTTTTATAAGTATAATGAAAAACATGATAGTAACACATGCATCATAGACGTATTCACAACCAAAAAATCATTTCCACAATATACAGTCCATTATGATGTTGCTAGCCACTCTCACCTAGTTCTCGACCAACACGATACATACCTCTTTCAACACCGAGGCGGCACAACTCCTTTCGCAGCTACTCCATCAATGCCTAGTTTATATAACATGCCAAAGTATTAATATCAACCCACTTTTTATACGTGCATTTGTATGAGAATATCCTATATTCTTTAGATGAACCTAATTTCTTTGGTATGAAACCTTCTCCTTCATGGTTCCTATGACCCAATCTCTTGCCCCCTTGGTCTAAAGAACCAATTGATATTTTATTATCTTAATACCACTCTTATAAGTGTTAATAACATATTGGGATTGAAAAGAACTCAATTCCTTAGGCTTAGATACTTAGTTCCACTTAGAACACTATTTCTCTTAAGTTTTCTCAATTTTCAGATTCTGTCACCCCTCTTGGAAATTAGAAATAAATTGTTAAACGTCTCTTTAAGTTTTGTTAAACATTTTTCAGAATTACATTAATGTGTGAGAAAACTTTTTCATGAAGATCCCAACTCTCAAATCTCTCTGTAAATAGGTCTAACAATCTTTACAAATAACAAAGTCCAAAACTCGTCCCTGTTTGGGAGAATCTCAACTACTCAAAATCTACTCATTGAATTTATGTGAAATAAATTTTATATGAAAGGAAACTCATAACTCTAAATTTAGGTGAGTGGTTCAACCCCATACGATTTTTCTAGATTTAATTAAAATATTCCAAAGTGGTCTCTAAAACTACCTCATTGGTATCCAAAATTTCAAAATTAGGGTTGGGGTATCAAATCATGTTCTTAAATCCAAATAAAAATCATACATGCCCTAGACATTAACATAACCCTCAAAATTCTAGATTTGAGTTTCCTCTAGGGTTTGAGCCTTCTTATACTTTGTAGTTCATGACACCCAAAAATAGAGTTTTAGAACTCTTCAATGATCTAAGTTCTTTCTTCATTCTAGGTGCTTTCTACCATCTTCTTTCTTATTTTATCTTTCATAAACATGGTATATATATGGTTTCAGATATGATTCAAGAAACTACAACGTTGGAATCATGAGTTACTAATATTGAATGAAGACCAATGTAAGTTGGCTCTACCTTTCTTGAATCATCTCTTAAACTATCGAAGAAGACCCCATGTAAAATCACTAACACCTTCTTCCTTGGCAGCTCAGATGCTGATATCAATTACATCTCTAGGTTTACAAGATGAGATTCTAAAGAACAAATGAAAGCAGAATGTTTGGTTATCTTTTCTATCTTCGAACTGGTGGTGATTGACAAGACATTAGTGTTTGCTAACAGGGAAAGCAAATCACTAGGCCAAATTATAATTACAACCCATCAACTCTCACCCTAATCGTACTTTGATCCTTATATTCTACCAACAATGTTTTTTTACACTTTGCACTTAATTATAATGTAGCCCTTCATCATTGAGTGTTTGAATAAATTTCTCAATCTACTCATTCCACCAATATAATGTTTCAAAATTGGACGAGAAAGATAGATGCGATGCGCACATACAGGTTTTGAGGACATAAGAAGGTACAAATATGTATTATTCCCACGTTGTATGTTTGTCAACATGGCTCCTTATATAATGGGTGTTTGTTAAAAAAAATATTTTTTTAATCTTTTAGTTAAGCAAAAAATGAGAAAAAAAATCAAATAAGTGTGCTTATAACTTTTTTCTTGTACCTTTTGATTTTAAATTTATAAATAAATTTTACTATTTGAAGCTATAATTTTATAATTAATTTATGTTTGAAATGATAATCATAACTTTTCAACTATGATCTATATGTTCATAATTTTAAACACACAAAAATAACGAAAACTCTACTTATCTGGTGCGTTCATTTATAAAATTAGTTGTTCACAAATTGGCATTTGGTTTTGAAAGTTCGGTGATTAAAAATGGCACGTCTCAAGTTCCAAGGATTTAAAGGCGATGAAGTTCATATATAAGGTCCAACATTCAAGAAAAAGAAAAATGATCTAAAAGGCCATGAAGTTCATATATAAGGTCCAAGATTGAAGAAAAAGAAAAATTATCTAAAAGATGAATGACATTGAGTTCCCTAACAAAGTGGGTCAAGGTAAGTCAATGGTCAAAGCACTAAAAGGGCGCTAAGCATTCATTGGGCGCTAGTTTCTTAAATAAGAGTGTGCTCGAGTGCTCATTAGGCGCTTATCAAATGCAAGTTTATGGAATGACTCCAAAACATTTGTGCTTGAATGCGCATCAAGCACTTATTGAGTGCTAGCTTTTGTTTTGTAAAAAATTATGCAAGTTCTAACTCGTTTCAACCTTAATAACCTGAGCAAGTGTACATAACCTAAAATTCAAACTTAAGGCCCAATTTTAATCGCAAGACCTTAAGCCTAAATCAAACTTCTCATAACATAACACCACTTTAAAAGCTAAACATTATTTTCATAATTTAAACATAGTTTCCCATTTGAAATATAAATCATGCATTAATCTATACTTATGTGGCCCTCATTTCAAGCCATAATCTACTTAACATGCATTTCATACTCATTTAGCCACATTTCAATTCTTTTTCATTAACATACATATATGAGTACAATGTCTTCAATATGTTGGGTTGTACCCCAAAAGTGAAGGATCAACTTCCCACTGTTCGAACGCCCGTAAGGTAGAAAGGAAATTTGGCTACTGGTTGTCACCATCTGGACGGAGGCCATGGCGTCCGAGCGTTCATCACGGGATGAATTCTTCAAAAAGCCAGCATCCAGACGGGGGCATGTGTTGTCCGGATGGAACAGCAGGCGAGAAAATAGAAACCTAAATTATTATGTTAGATTTTCAGTCCCTATATATTTGGACCCTATTGTCTATTAGGGTTAACAATTAGAAGCTCTGTGGAGGTCATTCTTCAGAGAAAAAAAAAATACTTAAAAGAGGTGATGGAGAGTTGTAATCCTTGATTGATATTAGTGGATTGATTTATTCCTAGCCCATGAATGTAGGCATCTCATCGAATCACGCATTTTTTATGTTTTTTTTTTGTTCTTATGGGGTTGTTTGATTATTTACTTATATTAATGGTTGGATCATTGTGGTTATCTCCATCGTTCTTGATTTGGATCAAAAGGTCTTATTTGAGGGCATCGCTTCTATGCCTAACAATTGATATCAAAGCCTACTGTTGTAGCAGTTGATCATTCGTTGACGATAAAAAATATGATCACCAAATATGAAGTTGGAAAGTTCAACGGTAAGAACAACTTCTCGTTATGGTAACGGCGGTTGAAGAATTGTTTGATCCATCAAGGGGTCTCCAAGGCATTGCTAGGTAAGGCTAAGAAGCCTGAGAAGATGAGCGAAGATGATTGGGAGGATCTCGATGCAAGAGCCACGGGCGTCATTCTTCTGAATCAAGGCGATGATGTTATTCACAATATCTTGTTACTCAACTGGCAGAAGCTAGAAGGCCTATACATGAAGAAAAATCTTGCAAATAAGTTGTACGTGAAAAATAGTTGTATGAACTGCAGATGAGAGAAGGTACAAACTTGTTAGAATATTTAAATATGTTTAATATACTAATTACTCAACTGTCAAGATTTGTGTGAGAGTTAAGGATGAGGATAAGGCGATCTTACTCCTAACATCGCTACCATCTTTCTATGATCATCTTGTGACAACATTGATGTATAGTAAGGAGACATTAAAACTTGAGGAAGTGACCAGTGCTTTCCTATCAAATGAAAAGATAAAAATAGAGGATGAGCTGCATGCAGAAGGCCTGATTGTGAAAAAAATCATAATCAAACCAAGGCAGGAGCAGCAGTAGATCAAGAAAATGATGTTCTAGTAGCAGTTAGTCGACTGGAAAAAAAGATGTAGAATGCTTCTATTATCACAGAATTGGTCATCGCAAGAGTAGGTGCCAAGAATTGAAGAAACACTTGGAAGAAAAGAGAAAGGGGAAGAAAGTTGCGTCAAATTCTATCAGTTATGCAAGCGATTCATCAGACAGTGAGGTAGACAAAGATGCACTTTTAGTACTTTCAGTTTTTTAAGATATTAATTTTTTGTCAGATGCATGAATTTTAGATTATGGTTGCTCCTATCATACGTGTCTAACAAAGAATGGTTTGAGACCTATAAACTTTATGATAGCGGTACAATTTTAATGGAGAATGATGCAGCATGCAAATCCATTGAAATAAGGACAGTCATAATAAGGATGTTTGACGGGATTATCAGGGTTCTAGGTAATGTCAGACATGTTCTAAGGTTAAAAAAAAGTTTTATTTCTATCAATCGCCTCTTTCGTAGGTTTAGATTCTCTTGTCAAAATAGATATCTTAGGCTCTTGTGATCAGAAAATACCTCAAAGTGCTTGCCGTATAGATAGTGCCTCTAAATTTTCAGTGCAAAAATAACTGCTGCAAGCTCTAAGTCACGTATAGGGTAGTTCTACTCATAGGTCTTCAGTTGACAAGAACCATAAGCTATTACCTTTCCCTGCTGGATAAGAACGCACCCCAAACCATCACATGAGGCATCACAGTAGACTATATAACCCATAACATGCTTTGGTGACACCAGAACCGGTGTTAATGTCAATCTTCTTTTTAGCTCTTGAAAAGATGACTCACAAGTATCACTCCATACAAACTTGACTTCCTTACGCGTAAGGCGAGTCATAGTCGTTGCTAAGAAAAAAAAAATCCATTACAAATCTACGGTGATAGCTTTCCAAACCAAGGAAACTACGGACCTCAAATACACTCTGTAGTTGTTCCCAATTCATCACAGCCTGTATCTTGGATGAATCAATAGAAACATCACCTCTAGAAACAACGTGTCCGAAGAATTTCACCTCAGGCAACCAGAATTTATATTTCTCATACTTAGCATACTAACGATGCTCTCGTAAGAGCTATAATGCAGTCCTCAAATGCTCTGCATGTGCCTCATTTGATGAAGAGTAGATTAGAATGTCATCTACAAACACGACAATAAAATAATCCAAATAAGGGTGGAAGATGCAGTTCATGAGGTCCATGAATGTTGTCGGTGCACTTGTCAAATCGAATGGCATCACAAGGAACTCATAATACTTGTAACGTGTGCAAAAAGATGTCTTTGCAGCATCCTCATCTCTGATCCTCAATTGATGGTAGCCAGATCGTAAGTCTATCTTAGAAAAATAACAAGACCCCTTAAGCTGGTCAAACATCATCGATGTGTGGCAATGGATACTTGTTCTTCATAGTCACACAGTTCAGTTTTATGTAGTCAACACACAGGCACAATGAACAATTCTTCTTCTTAGCAAATAAAGTAGGTGCTCCCCAATGTGAAGTACTAGGGCGTATGAAACCCTTATCAAGTAGCTCCTAAAGTTGTACTTTCAACTCAAGAAAATCAACTGGCACAAACCTATATGGTAGCATCAAGATAGGTGTTGTCCGTAGTATAAGATCGACCAAGAACTCAACCTCTTGTCGTGGTGGCAACTCAAATAAATCTTTTGGAAACACATCACGATAGTCGCAAATGACTGGTGGAAACTTGAAGCTAACTGTGTGTCCCTCATCTGCTATTGTTATAGGAAAAAGTAAACTCAATGGCTCATAACTGTGTAATCTAAACAAAGGTGGAATGGAGCTATCACCTCGATCACCAAGAAAATAAAAGCAATCACCCTCTGGTGTGCGTACGGTCACCATATGTCGATAGCAGTCAATTATCGCACAATAAGCTGTTAACCAATTCATGTCGAGAATAACGTCAAATCCTATCATATCTAACATAATTAGATCTAACTCTAGATGGTGGCCCATGATCTCTGGAATACAAGACCTACACACTTACCTCAAGATTGATCGACCCCCAAATTAGTGTCTCAATACTCAACGCAATCTTTAAGACTTTATCTCTAATCCCAACGTCAATGCAAATAACAAGGAAATAAATGAATGAGAAGCTTCTATGTCTATCAGGACACTAGCCCCAGAGTGAAAAGTAAGAAATGTACCTCGTACTACAGATGGATTAGACCAATCAATTGATATCATTGGAGTCCTTGAAGTTCCAATACTAGGTGTGAGAGAATATGCATGTCCCTGTGTCATCTGGCCCTAATGACCTCCTGGTTGTGCTACAGAATGCTAAACAGAAGAGGATGACCCAACTGCTTGCACTCTGGACTATTGTGCTGAACATCCTGGGTGCTATGGTCCATATCTCTGACAGAACGGTGTAGACTGAAAGGTACGTGTCTGCTGAGAGATCGCTCCTTCCTGAACTCCCTGACTCTGTGGGAAAAAATGTCTGATATGACCTGTCTGTCCATATGAAAAGTATGTAGGAGGTCTCTGTCTTGGTGTTTTTCCTTGTGATTGAGTATGACTCAATTTCAATCTATGTCCCTGTAAAGACTATTGTTGTTGTCCCCTCTGTGGACATTCAGACTTCTGGATGATGGCATATGTAGCATGTAGTACTACCTTGATATGTGGTCCCAACTAATGGGGTACTAGTGGAAATCCTAGAAAACCGATGTCCCTGTGAAGATAAACCATGCTCTTGGCCTTTTAGGAGGCCAACCATCAATCTGTGATCCTGAACCTCGGAGAATATACCTACCCCGCGTCTCCTGTAGTGTCCCCTCTAAGGTCAAAGCTATCCTCCCTAAGGTCAAAATTGACTCGACTAGATCATCGTAAACCTGTCACACCCCGATTTGGGACCCGTGACAGGCCATGGATCATGGGCCTTAGCCCAACGAACCAAGTAAGCCTTAAGCTAATTTTAGCTAACAATATGCTAAAATAATAAATAATTTCATGTATTAATTCGAATGAAACCCATTAACACAAAAATGGGACAGATAGATCAAACTATCTTAATAATTTTCTTTATTTCATTAATTTATACAATGCGGAAGCAATAAAAATAAATTCATGTATGATCCTAGAGGTCCTTAGGCTGGATCCATTGAAGCAGTCGAGTCCGTCATCAAGCTTCTCCTTTGAATACCTGAAAGTTTTAATATTCTACATCAGTAAAAGCTGATGAATGGAACACGCATAATAATACAGTTCCAAAATAGGGATAAAATATATTTGTACGCTAACATATCATGGCAGGAAGTATATATAATAATATCAAAGAGTTTAAACATTTAATTTGTTGTTTCATTCGCATCTCATTCCGTTTCATTTTGTTGTATAACATTTTATTATTTTATCGCATTCATAATCTCGTGTCATCAATTCAATTCGTAATCTCTTTTCATTGTTTCACTTCATCCCTTATCAATCTTATATATGTATATATGTATATCTTCGTTCCATTTCATTTCATTTCTCTTTTACTTTTTTGAAAAAAAATCTATATATTTTCCTTTTTCAAACTGGACGACACGTGTCCTTATATTGTAGAATAACAATATCATAAAAATATGGTAAAGGCGACATGCTCAACAAGAGTGTGAATAAATAATCTGACAACAAAAATAATTTGTGCAAATAAAGTATCAATGCCACATTTACTTGGGATCTCTTGACCCTTGGATCCAAATCGACATTAGAGTCACCACGGGTTGACGCCCGAATTTATTCTCTACACGATTCCAGTTAAGGTCAACACGAAGTTTCACCGGTACTTTTCCTTAACCGTTGAGTCAACTAAGGTCAACACAATTTTCGCGGTCTTTTTCCTTAACTGGCCAAAGTCACCCCCAAAGAGGAACTATCCCTTGGACTTTTTTACATCCCAATAATATCCATCACATGATCGCACCATATATATAAAATAGAGTATATCTTTTTCATTATTTTCAATTCAATTATACCATAATTTTCGCGGTAGAGTATATCATACCTTTTCATATATTTTCATAATACGTTTC
>JAUTBS010228318.1:0-11489 GCA_032361285.1 Aequorea victoria | reverse complement strand
TTCCTTTTTGAAAATACATCACTTTTCCTTTTTAAATCATAAAGCTGGACATCAGAGGTGTCCTCAATCACATCAGTGTCATAATAATATGGTAAATGCGACATGCTCATACAAGAGTAGGAATAAACAATATATCAAGCAACAGGAACGGCTGTGCATATAAGTATCAAATGTCACATCATAACTTAGGGCCTCTTGGCCATTGAATCCAATATTGAAAAGAGAGTCACCCAGGTTGGCGCCTGGGTTTGTTCCCTACACGATTCCAGTTAAGGTCACCGGACTCACCCGGGCTATCCCTTAACCGTTGAGTCAACTAGGGTCAACACAAAATTCAAACCGGTTATGTTCTCTAGCTGACCAAAGTCATCTTCATATAGAACTATCCCTTGGGTTTTATTCGTATCCCAAGAATCCAATCTCATGGTCAAACCATATGTATAAATAAGAATCAATTACTTTTCATTATCTTTTAAATCATTTATGCCATGGTTTGCAAAAGAGTACATCGTACATTTTATTTAATGCATTTAAAATATATACATTTGTCCTTACAACATTTATGTAAATAGTTTATATATGAAAGCATAAGTAAAAATATTTATGTAAAGAGTTTGCATATAGAAGCTTTACTTGAAATCATTTAAAGCAGGTGCAACAATATTTGGGGAATAAGCGGAGTGATTTTGAAAGATATGTAGCAAGAATCCACTCACCTCTAAACTCTAGGCAATGATAATGCAAATAACCTTAACCTGATATGATATGATACAATAATATAAAACATCAAACGAGGCTAAAGAACTACATCTAACTACCAAACGGTCCGTTAACCCATTTAATAATTCCCATGTGTATTTCTGGTGTTAAATTAATCTTTAATTAATTCAATTTATCTTTTGAACTGATGCCCAAATAAGGCCTAAGCATTAGAATTAATTTTAAGACTTTTACTTAATTTGTTCCGACCATGAGTCGACATAATTGGCCCTTGTGTCGACCCAAATAAGTCAAAAGGGAAGGATTAGTGGACACCAGAGAGCTGTGTGTCGACTCAAGGTGGTAGGTCGTCACGACATATGCTGTGAGTCGACACACAGAGGTTGTGGGTCGACACAACATGGTCTGTCAAAGCATAACAAGGGTTGTGGGTCGACTCATGGGCTCTGTGAGTCGACCCAAGGGGTCTCAGGTGTTAAGGGGTCGATGCCAAGGTTGCTGTTGTCGACACTTAGGCACACAAGTGCTCTGTGAGTCGACTCATAGGGAAAAACAGAGGTAATGTGTCGATCTAATCATGGTGTGAGTCGACGCAAGGGTCCAGTGGTCTTCGGCATGCCTCATGAGTCGACCCAAAGGGGTCTTGTGTCGACTCAAGGCAAGGCGAAGCCCATGAGTCGACTCATGGAGGCCATGAGTCAACACCAAAGCACGGGGTCTTCCACCCACGTCGCTTGGGTTGACTCAGCTGAGGCGTGAGTCGACTCAACTGCTCACGGCAGCCATGGGAGGTTGCTGGAGCATGGGTTTTCTAGTGTTTTCTTCTTCGTTTCTTCATTTTAATCATCATTTATGATATTTTGTCATGTTTTAGCTAGGATGATTTAAACATATCATATTAGTGGATTACATCATAATTTTGTGTGATTATTCTCCGGTTATTTCAATATGTGCATATGCCTGTTATATAAAATTATATATATATATATATATATATATATATTCTATTATAAATATATATTATGATTCTATATGCTTTGATCTATCATTCTAATGATATATGATGCAATCTTATTTATCTGCATGCTTGGTGGTCTAAACCCAACTATAACTAATCATGTAATGATATAAACATATATATCGATTTGAATGTGTCATAACTAAAAGCAGGGTGTATAACTTACCCGAATTACCGAATAGTGAAGAAGATTCAGACAAGGATGATGATGATGATGATCTCGGTGGTCCCTGTGATTGGTCGTGATGGTGATGTATGACGACGGCAGTGTAGAGATGATTCTAGTGGTGGCAGTGGGTGTGTGCGAAGGAGAGGAAGAGAGAGATCGTGAGAGAGATAAGAGATTACAGAGGGAGGTTTCCTGGGGGATTACTCCCATATAAGCTGGGATAGGGCTATGAAATCAGGGATGGCATCCCTGATTTCCTCAACAGACCTTATCATACCAAACTGGTTCCAACCTTTTAGGAAGGAAGAGCTGACTACCAAGTGAGCGATTTCAAATTTCAATATTTCCTTCTTCTTTTATTAATTTTAAAAAAAAATATTTGATTTATTTTTATCATTAGGTATTCTAGGTTCTCATTTAAATATGTTTTGAATTACTTAATATTTCAGAGTTTATATTAGTTAATTATATTTTTATTTAATTTGTTTATTTATTAATTACATCAATTATGTTATTTAATTAATCGCAAATAAAAAGAATTTAAATTTTACTTGATTTTATGGATATCTTGCTCCTAGATATCTTGCTCCAATCACTGCCTGACTCATTTCAGTAGTTTCGCTTGAATTACAACATGAACAAGTTGGATTTCACTCTGGCAGTACTATTGAAAGAGTTTCAGGCAACTGAATGTGTTATCCAAAAATTAGTGAGTGCCTTCGTTGCTGAAAAAAGTTCTACTTGTAAGCCGAAAGGCAAAAAAAAAAAGTTTCAGCAGCAGGCTAAGGCACAGATAGTCTGCCCAGCTCAGGGTAATGTGAAGAAGCCTAAGGGCAAGTACTATCACTGCAAGAAGTTAGAACACTACAAGAACAACTGTCTGGATCTTCTCAACAAAAGAAACACACAAGGTAAATCTTATACTCTAGTTTTTGAAACATGTTTAGCGGTGTTATCTACCGGAACCTGTGTGTAGATACGGGAGCCACTAATCATGTCTGTAATTCATTACAGAGGTTCTAGGAAACCAAGCAGTTTAGAGATGAAAATATCTACTTAAGGAAACTAAGCAGCTTAGAGATTGAGAGATCTACCTATCCATGTGCAATACTACTAGGGTTGTTGTTGCTATAGAAGATGTTAGTTTATCATTTACTAGAAATATAAATTTAATTTTAAAAAATGTTCTTTATGTACCTTAAATCAGAAGAAATCTGATTTTGGTTTCTGCATTGATTCGAGATGGATATTTAGTTTATTTTAATAATGAAGTCATTATTAAGGATAATAAACATGTTATCTATCGCGGTACATTAATGAATGATCTTTATGTATTAAATATTGTTATTTCTGCAATCGCAACATAACGAGGTGAATAACACGCATATATTACCACTTAAGAGAAATAATTCTTTTTTGACAACTGTCTGTGTCACACCCCGCTACCCCGAGGGTAGATAATCCTACTCGAAGCGGGGTGGCACAACCAACACTAACCGATAATATAGGGGTTTCCTGTAATTAAAAAAAAAACTTTATCAACAATACGAATAACCAAACAGAACCTACTACTGTTGCTTCCTTTATATTTACCATATCACATGCACAATCTACCATAAAACTACCTCATTCACAAGTATCCTTACTCAGTTAAAAGTTCAGCTGAGTTAATCTTTACAACCCAAAATGTAATTTACAAAAATCCTTCTTCCAGTCAAGGTCTTTGGCTCAACACCTCCCTTGACATATGTGGACTGAACTCTACCCCTTGCTATGATCTGCAACCATAAAGGTTACAGAAGAGTGACTTAGTATTAGAATGAAATAATACAAAATAAAAGATAATGAAAGCATGTAATGAAACGTTCTTTACTTACATCACACACCAGTTCTCAAACTTTACTGCTTAGTGTAAGGGATTTACCCTTCTACATTTAATACAAATTTTCAACAATTAACATACCATTACCTTAGATTACAACTACATACTCACTCAAACATATCTACAAGGGTTATCTCACACCTATAAAGGGCAAAAGTCATAAGGGCTATCTCACATCCATAAGGGGAAAAAGCCTTGAGGGCTATCTCACACCCATAAGGGGCAAAAGTCATAAGGGCTATCTCACACCCATAGAGAGCATAAGCCAGGAAGGCTACCTCACACCCATGAAGGGCAAAAGTTATAAAGGCTACATACACGGAACTAGATACCCGCATAACTTGGCACGCTTCAACCAATACATTTAATAAAGGAACTCCATCATAAACTGCTCACACTTAATATAAAGCATGCTTACCAATGAATTATGAGTAATTGACCATATTTTACGCAACACTCATCTTAAAAGTAAAACAACATGAAATTAATTCACATAATTTGTAAAATCATCGATAGAGACATACGTATCACATTTCATTTTAACAATACTAGTCACTCTCACCTTTGGGTCAAAAGCTTCAAGATATCTTCCTTAATCACGAGGCACAGGGCCTTCCTCTTCGACCACCCTTTCGGAACCCAAAAACCATAACAATAGCACATAAGGATTTATCTAAATCCTAAAGAATTCTACCCCTTTCATGTTTTTATAGATTAGGTACACTTATTAGTGACATTAATCATGAAGAACTCTTGGACCAAAAGGGTCCACAAAAGCCCCAAAACACTCCTAGAAAATATTTATTTTTCCTCCTTTGGGTCGACCCATGCCCAAGCTAGGTCGACTCAAATGGCCAGGGGGTCGACCATTTCCTCCTTCGGGTCGACACAAGCAGCGGCTGGGGAGGGTTTGGGTCGATGCGAGGGTCGCTAGGTCGGTTCACAAGGCCCTTGACCAGAGGTGGAGTCGACACCCCAAGCTCTTGGGTCGACTCAACCCCCGTCCAAACAAATTACAAAGAGCAGAGCCTTCGTGAGTCGACACACACATCCCGTGGATCGACCAATTCCTCCGCCTATCAAAACTACCGAGAGCTAAAAGTCCATGGGTCGACTCACAGATCATCTGTGTCGACCCATCCCACCGCCTGTCAAAAGAACCGAGAGTTTGGCATAGCATGAGTCAACACCTCCCTTCCACGGGTCGACTCAAAACACGGAAAAGAGCTTATGCTCTATTTTTTACCCCGAACTGGTTTAGGGACTCGTTTGGGTGGAAAAATAGGATTTTCCCACTTCAACCAGGGTTCAACAACACACAACTACTACCCCCTTCACCTCCATGACTTCCAACTCCTTAAAAACTTTATTAAACATCATTCTACCAAGATTTTTAATCAAAACTCTTATATTTCCTCAAAGCTATAAAAACCCAAGAATGGAAAATAACCAGAGGCTCACAACTAGAATGGTTCTAAAATCACAAGAGTTGGGGAAGAAAGGTTCTAAGATTCGACCAAGATTTATTTAACATTTCAACATTTTCTTCCTTACCAACAACAACCCCTTCTTCCAAACCACAGGGGTTTGTGTTTCCCAAACAAGAAATCCAAGGGAGTGGTAGTTCTATGCTTTAACTAGAATAGATTATTCCATGGAGTATCACACTTATAAGTTTAAGAGAGTATGGTTCTTACCTCAAGAACTTCAATGGAAGCTCGATTACGGCCGTGAAACCTCCTCCTTCTTTCCTTCCTCTGCTTTCATTCTTCTCCGAAACTCTCTTTCTCTCACTTTCTAAGACTTTCTCACAATTCTCTATTCTCTTTTCTTCCTTTTCTCAAACGTTTCTCACTTCTCTCTAACTATGGAAACTTCCCGACCGGATGGGACAGTCCCACCTACCAGCCCCCAAAATAGGCTCTTGTCAGCCATCACCTCACTATTTTAACAATTGTATCTTACCCCCTCTTCTTTTGGTAATTACCCCTTTTTAAGTTTTAATTTCTTACAAATTATTGAATTGGCCCCAATTGACTTAATTATATGGAAATTAAATTATGGGTATTACATTATTCCTTCCTTATAGAAATTTCATCCCGAAATTTAAACATACCTTGATTAAACAATTGCAGATATCTTTGTTGGATGTCTTCTTCCATTTTCCAAGTGGCTTCCTCCATTGAATGGCTTCACCATAGGACCTTCACCAAAGGTATTGCGTTATTCCTCAAGATTTGTTCCTTTTGGTCCAATATTGCCACCGGTTCCTCCTCATAAGTTAAATCTAGCCTCAAATCCACCAGTTGCGTCATCAGAATGTGTGAAGGATTAGGCACATACTTTCTCAAAACCGATACATGGAAAACATCATGCAACTTAGACAACTTCGGGGGTAAAGCCAAATGGTATGCCGTATTCCCTACTCTTTGAATGATTTCATAGGGTCTGATGTAATGTTGACTTAGCTTTCCCTTCTTGCCAAATCTCATCACACCTTTCCAAGGAGAAACCTTCAAGAAAACATAATCTCCCACTTCAAATTCCAAGTCTCTACGCCGGTTGTCCACATAGCTCTTTTGTTTGTTTTGGGCTTGTTTCAACCTCTCCCTTATAATCTGAACTTTCTTTGAGGTAATCTGAACAATCTCGGCCCCAACAACTTTCTTTCTCCTGCTTCATCCCAACAAATGGAACTTCAACATTTTCTTCCGTACAATGCCTCATACTGTGCCATTCCTATAGAGGAGTGAAAACTATTATTATAGGCAAATTCAACCAAGGGAAAATGATCCTCCCATCTTCCCGGGAGATCTAACACACATGCTCTAAGCATATCTTCCAATGTTGAAATAGTTCTTTTAGATTGGCCATCCGTCTGAGGATGAAAGGTCGTACTGAAAGCAAAAGCAACTCGCATTGCCTCTTATAGTCTTCTCTAAAATTTTGACATAAAATGGGGGTCCCTATCCGATACAATAGATACAGGTACGTCATGCAATCGAATAATCTCGTCAACATATAATTGGGCGTACCTTTCCATTGCAAAATGTCATCTTAACCAATAAAAAGTGTGCTAATTTCGTTAATCTGTCCACTATCACCCAAATGGAATCGTTACCCTTGGAAGACCAGGGTAAACCAATCACGAAATCCATAGTAACATGCTCCCACTTCCATTCGGGTATCGGCAATGGTTGTAACAGTCCCGCCGATCTTTGATGTTCAGCTTTAACTTGTTGGCACACTAAACACTTTGAAATGAATTCCGCTACATCGCGCTTCAAGCCATGCCACTAGAAGTTTTCCCACAAGTTTCGATACATCTTCGTACTACCCGGATGCATTGCATATCGAGAATCATGAGCTTCTTTCAAAATATCTTTCTTCAAACCAGTATCATTTGGAACACACACACACGCCTTCCCAGCATCAAAACCTCATCCTCAAAAATGGTGAATTCTTTATTGATCTTCCTTACAACCTCTTCTTGCAACATCATAATTTGAGGGTCATTCTTTTGCGCTTCTTAAATTCTATCCAACAACAATGGTCGTGCCATGATACTTGCAAGTAGACACACATCCATCTTCATAAAAAGTTGTACTCTCATGGATAGCAACTCCCGGAATACCCCGGTAGGCAGTCCTTGCATATATGTCATACTCCCTATCGACTTTCTGCTCAATGCATCCGCAACCACATTCGCCTTTCCCGGATGATAGTTGATGGTGCAATCATATTTCTTAATGAGCTCCATCCATCTTCGTTGGCGTAAATTCAACTCTTTTTGGGTGAATAAACTCAACTCTTTTTGGTCGGTAAAAATCTTCGTGGTCTTGCCATACAAATAATGCCTCCATAGCTTAAGAGCAAACACTACAGCAGCTAACTCAATGTCATGAATTGGGTAGTTTTTCTCATGAGGTTTTAACTGTCTAGACGCATAGGCAATTACTCTTCCTTCTTGCATAAGTACACAACCTAGCCCCTGATGAGAAGCATCAGTGTACACAACAAAGTTTCCCTTCTCCGAAGGAATTGTTAGGACGGGTGAAGTCGTCAACTTCTCCTATAATTCCGTAAAGCTTCATTCGCACTGTTCATTCCACTCAAATTTTACATTCTTTTGAGTTAAACGGGTTAGCGGCTTCGCTATCAAGAAAAAGTCTTTCAAAAATATTTTGTAGTATCCCGCAAGACCCAAGAAAATCTAGATTTTCGTGACATTGGTCAGCCTTTTCTAGTCTGTCACCGCTTCTACTTTCCTCGGATCCACACGAATCCCATCACCCAAAATTATATTTCCCAGGAATACGACACTGCTCAACCAAAATTCACATTTGTTGAGTTTAGCATATAATCAGTGATCCCTCAACGTTCGCAGTACTACTCTCAAATGTTTCGCATGATCTTCTTTATTCTGCAAATAAATCAAAATATCGTCGATAAACACGATCACAAACTTTTCTAGAAAGTCCCGAAATACACAGTTCATAAGATCCATGAACGCGGCCGGTGCATTAGTTAGCCCAAAAGGCATCACCTCAAACTCGTAATGACCGCACCGGGTTCGAAAAGCAGTTTTAGGAATATTCGTCTCCCTTACCTTCAACTGGTGGTATCCCAACCTCAGGTCAATCTTCGAGAACACATAAGCTCCCTGAAGTTGATCAAATAAATCGTCGATTCTAGGCAGTGGGTACTTGTTCTTTACCGTCACTCTATTCAATTTTCGGTAGTCGATACACATTCTTAAGGTCCCATCCTTTTTCTTAACAAACAAAATAGGCACCCCTAAGGTGAAACGCTGGGTTGGATGAAGCCCTTGTCTAATAACTGCTGCAACTGGTCTTTCAACTCTCTCAGCTCAACAGGGGACATACGATAAGGTGCGATAGAAATAGGCAACTTGTCTAGATATACATCAATGGAAAACTCAATCTCTCTATCAATAGGCAACCCCGGTAAACTATCTGGAAAAACATCTGGAAAATCACAAATAACTGGTATCCCGAAAAGTTCTTCCTTTTCTGCTTCGGAGTCCACAACATGTGCTAAAAACCCTTGGCACCCTTTCTTTAACAACTTGATCACCTTAAAGGCCGACACAAAGCACGCGGGTGTCCTAACCTTATCACCCTGAAAGAAAAATTCCTCTTCTCCAGGAATTTTAAAGATCACCCTCTTTTCAAAACAATCCAAAGATGTGTGGTACATGGACAACCAGTCCATTCCAAGAATAAGATCAAACTCCATCATGTGCAAAGGCATAACATCAACATTCATTTCGTGTTCTTCTACTTTCAAGGGGCATTTTCTATATATGATATTGATCTACATTTCCTCTCCAAGTGGTGTGGTGATGGTGATAGTGAGGAGTAGGGGCTCAGGCACAATACCCTCTACCAGAGCTATAAACATAGGTGTTATAATTGAATGAGTTGAGCCTGGGTCGACAAGAACATAAGCATTCTTCTTTTATTTGACTCTTTCTTAATTCGATAGTTCCTGTCACCACATCTGGAGTGGCTCGTGCATCTTACCATGTGATCGCGAAGACACGTCCCGGTGTAACTGACCTCTCTTCTACAACTCTTTTCCCTTTATCTTGTACCGACTCTACTAGCCCACTGTTCACTATCCTCCTACTGCCCATAGATGATGATGCCGGTGTATTTCGTTGTCCACAATTACTCGCTAAGTGTCCTGGCTGATTACATCGATAGCAAACATTCTCTTTCTTCGGGCAATCCTTTATGAAATGATCTGAGGCTCCACACTAAAACACAACCCATTCCTCCCTTTCTCACTTTTACTAAAGTTTCCCATGCTTGATTGGTTCCCTTTGAATCCGGTGCTCTTTACCACAGATGGAGAGCTTTGGCTTCGAAAAGCCGGCGGTCTGTTCATGGCACCCTTGAAGGTGGTCTTTCTTTGTTTGCCAGACGGCGCGCTACCAAATTTCCTCTTCTTGTATTCTTCTCATCTCCCAATTCTTTCCTTGACATCTCTTTCTATCATACGAGCTTTGTTCACTAAATTCGCATAACTAGTGATTTCTAGCTCGGTCAACCGTGTTCGGATAGCATAGTCTACCCCCCTCTGAAATCTGCGGCACCTAGCTTCCTCCTCTTGTACCAACAGTGGCGCATATCTCGACAACTCTGTGAATTTCATTTCATATTCTGCCACACTCATATCTTTCTGAGTCAACTCAATAAACTCTTGCTCCTTTTCGTATTTATAAACCCTGGGATTGTATTGCTCGTCAAAAGCTCTCACAAAACGTGCCCAAGTAATTTCCTGGGGTATCGGAGGCTCCCTCCCCAGAATCGATAGCTTCAACAACTGCTCTGTCACCTCCCACTAGTTATATGCTTTTCCTCTGAATATGAAGGTAATTAGATCTACCCTCTCATCCTCTGTTAATCTAAGGCGATCAAGGATATGAACTGCATCCTTGTGCCGAAATTCTGCTTCTGCGGGATCTAACGTCCCATGGAACTCCTTCGCTCCCAAATCTTTAAATTGCTTTGCTTTTGATTTGTCGCCTCTTCCCACTTGTATGCTTAGCAAATGGGTATTTGCTTCTGTCAGTTGGGCAATAGTCGCTAAGATCATAGCCGTCTGATCGGCCTGACCCAGTTTCCCTGCTTGATGGGGTACACCCTGCCCCTCGCCACCTTGCTGCTCGGGGGTATGTGACTCTTCATCCAAATTTTCCATTTCTACATTATAAATGAAAGGTAAATCAAGTTTCATCACTCAAATTCCATTATTCAATTATAAGGATACACATAACAATAATTCATATATGCATAGATCCTTTCAATTCCCCTTCTAGACTTACAACTAACATCTAATGTTCTCCACCCACTACGACTCACAGGGTAGTTTTCCCCCCAATATGCTAACTAACTATAACGTCCGATAGGAATCAGCGCCTGCAGAATGCATTTGCAATCCAACTTCAAAGCCAGTCAAACAGACGTCTGAAGGTAAGGGTACGACACCCCTAAGTCCTACTAACACAACTCAACTTAACTTCCAATAACCTATGTCCATATGATGCCAACCTTGCCTAGGTCTTCAGAACTTATAAACCTAGGGCTCTGATACCAAAATCTCAATCCCGCTCCCCCGAGGGTAGATAATCCTACTCGGAGTGGGGTGGCACAACCAACATTAACCGATAATTTAGGGGTTTCCTATAATTAAAGAAAACTTTAACAACAATACGAATAACCAAACAGAACATACTACTGTTGCTTCCTTTATATTTACCAAATCACATGCACAATCTACCATAAGACTACCTCATTTACAATTATCCTCACTAAGTTAAAAGCTCAGCAGAGTTAATCTTTACAGCCCAAAATGTAAATTACAAAATTTTTCTTCTGGTCAAGGTCTTTGACTCAACACCTCCCTTGGAATATGTGGACTGAACTCTACCCCTGCTATGATCTGCAATCAAAAAGGTTACAGGAGAGTGGCTTAGTATTAAAATGATAAGACAAAATAAAGGATAATAAAATCATATAATGAAGCATTCCTTACTCACATCATAAACAGGTAATACACCACTACCTTGGATTACAAATACACACTCACTCAAACACATCTACAAGGGTTTTTTTTTGGGTAATTAATTGTGTATAAATGAAAAAAAACTTACAAGAATACAAGGGGCAAAT
>JAUTBS010228207.1:0-11491 GCA_032361285.1 Aequorea victoria | reverse complement strand
CTTCCAATACTGAGTGCCACAACAAAAAGTGTCGACCTTTTTACAAAAGGTGTCAACCTTTTTCAGTCTTTCCAAAAGCTGATCTTCATAATAAAAGGGTCGACCGTTTATAAGGCTGGTTCAACCTATCTTCAAATGTGTCGACCGTTTATGGGAAGGGGTCGACCTATTTGGTCTTCTATACCAGACTTTAAATTATCATTCAACCTTGTTCCTCAGCCTTTTTTTCTTGACTTTTTGTGTGAATTTGAGCTTCAATAAGTAGGTAAGTCCTGAAATATTATCTCAAACACAACTAAGTCATTAGCAACAAACAAATTAAATTGTTGTTATGATCAAAACTAAAAATAAGCTTGATTGAAAGCTTTTAGGCTACCAGTACAGAATTCCTTTCGACGCGACTTGTGCATATAGTCATCATTGAAGACATACCAGATAAGCCTAATGCGCTTATTCGTCAAAATTAGAATGTCTACAGTTGTCCCTCTTTGACAGAATCTCATCGTAACACGTGTGGTGAGTGAGTGTCAAAATCCCGTAGACAGTCTCTTTGACTAATCCGTTCTTAGACTGAAAAAACAAAATAAAACGTGCAAAGCATGGTCGTACTTGAGTTACCTCAAGCTGGCTACGTACCCTTTTTGAAAGGATCAGACCAACGTAGTTCTTGGGACAATGCAAATGATGCAAAGAAAACAAGGTTAAAATCTAGTAGTTACCCCACAAAACTATGCAAAACTTTTTAAGGTCACGGGGACCAAAAATAAAACCAAGCCAATTTAGGGTCGTGAAGGATCGGGAGATCAATTTAAGGTCTTGAGGGACCGTCTATTTATTTCTTTTAAGGTCGTGCGGGACCGTCTATTATCATTTTAAGGTCTTGTTGACAATGACTGATTTGGCCAATTTAAGGTCTTAATCGGATTATCTGTTGTCATTTTAAAGCCTTACTGACAAGGATCGATTTGGTCGATTTAAGGTCTTGACCGGACCGCCTATTTATTTCATTTAAGGTCATGCGAGATCATTTTTTTATTCAATTTAAGATCTCGCGGGACCGCTTGTTGTCCTTTTAAGGTCTTGATGACAAAGACCAGGATGATTAATTTAAAATCTTTACCGAACTGCCTTTTATTTCATTTAAGGTCGTACGGGACCGCACGTTATCCTTTTAAGGTCTTGCTGACAAGGACCAGGTTGGTCAATTTGTGTTCTTGAGGGGACCTCCTATTTATTTTGGTTAAGATTGTGTGGGATCGCCTGTTAGAGTTCAGTTTTAAAGTTATGAACGGACCAATTTATTCAGTTTTAGGTCGTGAGACAGACCAATTTACTCAATGTTAGGTCTTGAGATGGACCAACTTACTCAGTTTTAGATCATGAGACGGACCGATTTACTCAGTTTTAGGGCATGAGACGGACCAATTTATTCAATTTTATGTGGTGAGACAGACCAATTTACTCAGTTTTAGGTCGTGAGATGGACCAACTTACTTAGTTTTAGGTCGTGAGACGGACTATCGGATAGAGATCCCGGACACGGGGATAAAACTCGACATGTATGTTGAAAGTTGAGAGGATGATTTTTGATAGTTGTTGATGATTTCTTTTATATATATTTTACTATTATAATTTTTTTGTCCCTATATTATGTTTCACTTCTTCATGGATTGTAATTTTTTATTTTTGTCCCTAGGCAGTGTTTCACGTTTTTCTAGGTGAGAATTTTCTATTTTTGTTGCTAGGCAGCGTTCCTAACGCTTTTTTAGGAGAATTTTCTATTTTTGTTCCTAGGCAGTGTTTCACGGTTTTTTATGAGGGATTTTCTATTTTTGTTCCTAGGCAGCGTTTCACGTTTTTTTAGGTTGAAATTTTCTATTTTTGTCCCTAAGCAGCATTTCACGCTTTTTAGGAGGATTTTCTATTTTTGTTTTTAGTTAGCGTTTCACGCTTTTCTACATGAAAATTTTCTATTTTTGTCCCTAAGCAGGTCTCATGCTTTCCTAGGAGAATTTTTTTTTATTTTTGTCCCAAGGTTGCGTTTCACGCTTTTCTACGGGGTGACTTTCTATTTTTGTTCCTAGGCAATGTTTCATGATTTTTTAGGTAGGAATTTCTTATTTTTGTTCTTAGGCAGTCTCACGCTTTTTAGGGGGAATTTTCTATTTTTGTTCCTAGTTAGCGTTTCACACATTTATAGGTGAGGATTTTTTATTTTGTCCCTAGGCAGCGTCTGTCTCACTATTTCCTAGGGAGATTTTATCTATTTTTGTCCCTAGGTTGTGTTTCACGTTTTTTTAAGGGGTGATTTTCTATTTTCATTCCTATGCATGAATTTTTTATTTTTGTCCCTAAGTAGCGTCTCTCTCTTTTCTAGGAGGATTTTTTATTTTTGTTCCTAGACAGCATTTCACGCTATTTTAGGTGAGAATTTTTTATTTTTATCCATAGGCAGCATTTCACGTTTTTTTAGGTAGTAATTTTCTATTTTTGTCTCTTGGCAGCGTCTTACACTTTTCTAGAGACTTTTTTATTTTTGTCGCTAGGCAGCGTCTCACGCTTTTTTAGGGGAGATTTTCTATTTTTGTCCCTAGGCATCTCACGCTTTCCTCGGGGAAAATTTTATATTTTTTTTCCTGGATTGCGTTTCACGCATTCATAGGGATGAATTTTCATTTTTGTCTCTAGGCAGTGTCTCACGCTTTTCTAGGGGGGTCTATTTTTGTTCATATGCAGCGTTTCACGCGCTTTTTTAGGATAATTTTCTATTTTTGTCCTTAGATAGCATTTTACGTTTTTTTAGGTGAAGATTTTCTATTTTTGTCCCTAGTCAGCGTCTTACGCTTTCTAGGGGGATTTTCTATTTTTGTTTCGAGGCAGCGTCTCACACTTTTTTAGGGGGGTTTTCTCTTTTTGTCCCTAAACGACGTCTCACTTTTTCATAGGGGAAGAGTTTTTATTTTTGTCCCTAGGTTGTGTTTTACACTTTTTTAGGTTGTGATTTTTTATTTTTATTCCTAGATTACATTTCATGCTTTCCTAGGTGGTGAATCTTCACTTTTGTTCCTAGGTTGTGTTTCACGTTTTCTAGGTTTTTTAACTTTTCATTTCTGTTCTTAGGTTGCATTTCATGTTTTCTTAGATTTTTTCATTCATTTTCTTAGGTTGCATTTCATATTTTCCTAGGTTAACGACTTTTCATTAGCATAGACGTCATATGCGATGCTTTGAGGAATCTGTCAGTGTTTTGGAGTGGAATGGGGTAACTCAATCTCGCAAGCCTCTCTTGGAGGTGAAAGATACACTTGGGAGAAGAGCACAGTGACTGTCATATGATGTCTGTGGGTGAGTTTTTAGATAAAATCATGTTCAGACATTTTATATTATTTTTAATAATATTTGGATTGTCTCAACTTATATATATCTGTATTTGTGAAAAATACATTATTAATTATTTATAATTAATACACGGTATGTCGATAATTATACAAGTTCTTGTATAATTAAATTAGCTCACAGTCTAGATAGGGTTGACATCCTATCGATATAGCTGCAAGTACAATCTCAGTGATTTATCTTAATCACGAGAATTTGTTTGATTATTCAAGAGATATTGTGTTCGGTACACCAGGAATGTATTGAAGAGGAAAAAATGTAAAATTAAAGTTCATATACGGATAGGATTGAATTTGCACAATTTCACAGTTTACTCGATAGTACATAAATTCTTAATCTCGAGAAATATTGAATGCTGACGTATTTTAATATTTATTACTTTGAATTACTTATAGGTGCGATTTAATCTCATTATTTTAATAAATCATGTAGTTTGAGTAATAAATATTTGAATATGATCAGTGTTATATTTTCGAGAAATCCGTGTCCAGAATATTTTATTCTGAATTATAATACATCATTGAATAAGTTTTTAATACTACTAGTTAACTTGATCAGTGTATTATTAATTTAATCCGATAGTTTATCAAATAAGTTGAATTTAGTAATCAATGATTGTAGATGTTGGTGAAATTAAAATATCAGTAATTAAATTTTACTAAGCGAGTATTGATAAACTTAACCTGGAGAATCATATTATGTGCTATATAACTCGGCAAATAAAACTTTTATCTTTATGATCTAAGTTAATTAAATTAAGAGTGCAATTGTAATTATTTAGTGAAATTAATAACAATTGAATGAATTAAAAATATATCACGGGGTGCTGATATGTAATTTCTTAATTCTTTTGGAAGCCAATTTAATTATTATTCTTGGGTCCCCAGTATAGTCCATAATCACAGACCAGGTCCCTCATCTCTTTGACCTAATTTATAAATATAAGACTTATTCTAATTTTAGGTCAGAACTCATATTTGTAGACGACGACTAGGGTTTTGAAAAATCAAAGAGAGATGGGCGGCGGCAACAGGTGTTCACCCACCGGGTTTTTCTGATTTCGTGATTTGGATCATACACCGAAAGATTCGAGGAGTTGCAATTTTAATTCAAACCTACTGGAATCAGCATATAAAATTTTTGAACTCCGGATAATCGATCTTAAATTCGTATTAACGTCTAATTTAAGATCCATCGGCAATTTTTATTTCGCGAATCCAACAATTGGTATTAGAGCCAACAGTTGTAATTAGATTCTAATACGGATTACATGTTGTCCAATATTAATTCAGTTTAATAGATCTGCGTGTATGTTATGTAACATCTTTCTCCCACGAGGATAATTAATCTCACTCGGGAGGGGTGATACAGTTTACCTAATTCACATAGCATGATATAATAAGGGATGCACTCTGCATTGCCCTAAAAAAACATCATCAATCGTCTTCATATGTCACACATACATTCCACTAAGGGATACTCCATCCCGATAAATAAAAAAGTAAGCTAACTACGGGATATTCAATCCCAACTGTGAAAGATAAACAATCATAGAATTTATCTGTTTATTTGTTACAATCCATCTGAAATTATTACACAAAGGTCTGTCTCTTCCCGGCACTAGTGGATCAAAGTCTACCCCAAACTATAATCTGCAACCACAAGATTACAGAAGAGTGGACTTAACATTAAAATGAAACAAGATATAAAATATCACTATCATAAAGCATTTTATATAAAAGTAACATCGCACACACGGATAAGAATGATTTCCATGATTCTCAAACATCATACTTTGAAATATATTTATCAAAGCATCTCAAACTCAACATCCATGTGTTATAACCCATAAGCATACATATGTATAACACCACACCCAACGCACGCTTATAATGCCCAAGTAGTCGTTTAATTGTGGTAGTGGCGGAAGTTGTGGTTGTAGCGATGGCAGTGTCAACATTGGTAACAATGGTGGTTGTAGAGGTGGTGGCGACAGTAGTAGCGGTGGTGGTTGTGTTGGTGGTGGTAGAGACAATGATGAGGGTGACAGTGGTGGTGGTGAAAATTGTGGTCATAGTTGCGGTGGAGGTAGCGAGGGTGGTGGCGATCGTTTTCATGATGATGACGGAAGGGATGATGGTGGTTGTGGTGGCGAGGATGTATTAAAATAATAATTGTATCAATCAAGTATCAATCAAATACTAAAAAATAAAAAATATATTTTTTTATAAAATAATTTTATTTGAGATTTTTTATTGTAAAATATTCTTTATTGAAACAAACAAAATATCTATTATATTTTTTTATTATTGATTTATAAAAGTATGGTTCCTTGTTAGAATTGAATACTTATTTTTTAGGTTGTGGAAAGAAATAAATATCCACACTTTTTGTTGAAATAGTTATTTTAATGAAATGATTATTCTTACTTTAAAAATACATACTAAACATGAGAAATAAATTTTAAAGGTAAAATGGACATCCATTCCAACAGTACCAAATGAGCCCTTATCGATTCTAGCTATAAACTAGTCGTCTTGTGGAGTCAACTTCTTGATAGAAAATTAGAGAGGGGGGAGCATGACTCAACTTCTTGTGGCAATAGTCAGCCCTTTAAAAAAATAATAATAAATAAAATATACAAAAGAGAGAGGGAGAGGGAGAGGGAGAGGGAGAGGGAGAGGGAGAATATGTGTGATTGGTGACTGTTGTGACTTGCAATTGATAGGGTATTTAACATGTTAGTGCAGCACTTTTTTATAATGAATATTTGTTATAGTTGAATTTTTATTATTAAAAATAAATTTTAAAAGTATTAAAATAAATTTTCTAAAAAAAAAAATAAGTTATTTTTGAACCATAAATAAAAAATCAAAAACTGTAACATATTTTGACACTTTCTAATACAAAAAATAAAAAGCAAAAAATTATTGCCAAAAACATCAACATGCACCCTTAATAGTATTCGGAATAGTTGGACGGCGAACACGGTGCCCACAGTCAAAATCTTTGTTGATCCAAATAAGAACGATTAAAATACACAATAATTTAACCAATAATATCAATCAAGAATTAAATAACGCAATAAGAACAACACAAAACACAAAGAATATACGTGGTTCGCCTAACCGCCTACCTCCACATGCTATAAACAGATCAATTCAATAATAATGATCAAATGATTACAACTCTCCATCACCACTCTCTGATCTCACAAACTTTTTTTCTCTGAAAAATTACTTTAGAGACTCTGAAAATTCGTTCTCAATGTTCAACCCTAACTATCCATAGGGGGCTCAAATCTAAGCTTAAAACTCTAATTCTGCGTTCTCGCCCGCGGCGTCATTCGGACGAATGTTTATGAGAAAACCTATCTCGTTGTGGCCGTCCGGACGCCGAAGCTCCCGTCTGGACGGTGGTAGACAGTGCACAAATCGAGCCTCTGCTCTCGGCCGTCTGGACAACGGTAAGCCCCGTCCGGATGGTAGAAGCCTATCAAGCCATTTTTTTGTGCCACACCCCAACAATCTCCACCTTGGTACAAAATTTGTTCATCCTATGAAAACTTTCTAACGTTCTCCAATACTGCACTTCTTTTCTGGGTAGACGTACTTCACCATTTTTGACTTATTTGAGTCAACTACTAACCTTTTCATCCTGCCTAGACTGCTTGCACCTTTCCTGTCTGAAGTAGAATTTTTATTAACTTTGATTAGAGAAAAACTGACCCTATCTTAAAAGTCTTACCTGAATGGTACTTTGTAGGTCTTTTTCTCTCTGTCCTTTACAACTGTATTAGGCTTTTGTTCTTTCAATTGCTCATGCCGCTACTCTGAACTCGTCTCACAATCACTTGACTGTGTTGGTACTGTAGGTGTAGCTCCACTTACCACTGTGCTCCTTACCAATCTGTTGAGACGCTCAATTTTTTGTCCTTTCATTATCACCATTGAAACGTTGTTGATCTTTATTGTCCACATTTTTCCTGTGTACACACAGCCCAAAGAATCCAAGGCGCCTAAAGAGATCAAAGTTCTCTTTAGCTTTGGAATGTGTCTGACATTCCCTAGAATCCTGATGATCCCACCAAACATTCTTATTCTGACTGTACCAGTTCCAATGGCGTTGCACGCTGCATCATTTCCCATTAGAACTGTACCGCTATCACATGATTTATAGGTCTCAAACCAATCTTTGTTACGACACATATGATAAGAGCATCTAGAATTTTGCTTCTGATAGAAAATTAAAATCTAAAGAAACTGAAAATACTGAAAGTGCATTTGCGTCTACCTTCTGCATAACTGACAGAATCTGACGCCACTTCCTTTCCCTTTCTATTTTCTTCCATATGCTTCTTCAATTCCTAACACTGACTCTTGTAGTGACCAATTTTGTGATAGTAAAAGTATTTCATATCTCTTTTCCTAGTTGACTGACTGCCGTTAGAATGAAATTTTCTCAATCTACTGCTGCTCCTGCCTTGGTTTGATTTTAGATTTTCTACAATCAGGCCTTCTGCATATGGCTCATCCCCTTTCTTCATCTTTTTATGTGACAGGAGAGCACTGATCACTTTCTCAAATTTCAGTGTCTCATTCACGTACATCAGAGTAGTCACATGGTGATTATAGAAAGACGATAGCAATGCTAGGAGTAAGATCGCCTTATCCTCATCATCAACTCTCGCATCAAATCCTGACAGTTGAGTAATAAGCATATTAGATACATTCAAATGTTCTAATAAATTTCTACCTTCTCTCATCAGTAGTCCATATAATTATTTTTTCACGTACAACTTGTTGGCCAAATTTTTCTTCATATAAAGGCCCTCTAGCTTCTGCCAGATTTTCATTTTCTGACTCCTCGTTCAGGATGTTATGAATAACATCGTTGCTTAGATTTAAACAAATGACACTCGCAGCTCTTTCATCCAGATCCTCTCAATCATCTTTGCTCATCAACACAGGCTTCTTAGTCTTATAGACAAATGACGCTCGCAACTCTTGCATCCAGATCCTCTCAATCATCTTCACTCATCAACACAGACTTTTTAGTCTTACCGAGTAATGTCTTGGAGACCCCCTACTAGATCAACATATCTTTCATCCGTCATTGCCACAATGAGAAATTGTTCTTACCGTTGAATTTCTCAATTGCATATCTGGTGGTCATCTTTTCAATCGCCAACAATACCAATTGTTGGGAATAGTTGGGCGGTAAAAATGGTGCCCACAATCAAGACCTTTGTTGATCTAAACAAGAACGATTGAAATACGCAATGATTCAACCAACAATATCAATCAAGAATCAAATAACGCAATAAGAATAATACAGAACACAAAGAATATACGTAGTTCGGCTAACCGCATACCTCCACAGACTAGAAGCAGATCAATCCAATAATAATGATCAAAATATTACAACTCTTCATCACCACTCTCTGAACTCACAAGCTTTTTCTCTATGAAAAATCACTTTAGAGACTCTGAAAATTCGTTCTCAGTGTTCAACCCTAACTAACCATAGGGTCCTATTTATATAGGGGACTCAAATCTAAGCTTAAAACTCTAATTTTGCGTCTCTCGCCTGCGATGCCGTCCGGATAGAGGTTTTCGAGAAAACCTATCTCGTTGTGGTTGTCCGAACGTCGAAGCTCCCGTTTAGACGGTGGTAAACAGTGGCACAAATTGAGCCTCTACTCTCGGGTGTCTGGGCGGCAGTGAGCCCTGTTCGGACGGTAAATGCCTGTCAAGTCCTTTTTTGTGCCACCCCACATATAGTGCAATTGCTCTTAGAGCATTTCTAACACTACTAGTAATTTTACTTTGTCAAAAATGCAAATAAAGTACATTATCTATTTTGCTTTATTTATTTCAATGCTACTCTCTATTTTAGTTATATTCATTAAAACTTTCACCAGTGCTTTATATATATTGCTCTTTGTATAATTTAAAGGGTAATAAAGGTTAACTGAATTTTGCTCTTAATATATCAACCAAGCTATTGTTGAAGTTGGTTTATTTGGTGGTGTTTTTGTCAAAAACAAATTCTCATGACAAATTTATCTTAATATTTTAACCTATACTTTTTAATAATTAATTTTTTTTAAAAGTTTAATAAAAAAGCAGCATTTTGTGATTTATAATCCAATGAAGTGATGCCTCTCTTTTTTTCCAGCTACACAATGACCTCTTTGATTTTTGAATTATTTTTAAAATGATTGAATAAATAGTAGGATTGAATTATATTATTTATACAATATAAAATATGATATAGAATTGAATTGTATTAGTTATACGATAAAATTGAGTTATTTAGTTATAATTGAATCATTAGATACAACTTTTTTAACTATTGTATAAAGTAATAAATAATTTAAAATTTCTTATCTCCCAAAATATTACAATTCGTCAATATCAATGGTAATAGTTATTCCTAATTTAATACCTTATATACCGTATAATTTATTTAATAGTTTAATATGAATAATTAGTCGACTAAACAAAAAAAAAATATTATACTAATATTATAATATAATTTAATGTCAAGTTATCATGATATTAAGTCAAGACACAAAAGTGTGGAAAAATGCAATTGTACTATTTTAGTTAGGTCATGTGACTCGTGGGTGGTGCGAGGCAAAATATACTTTCTTATTTTTTATTTTATCTTTGATAACAAAAAATTTCAACCACTCTAATATGTTATCCAGTATAAGATCTTATAGAAAGACTCCGGATATACGTAATCACCTACAAATCACGTATATTTATTAAGTCTGAATGTTATACGTCTCGTGAGAATCGAACATGAAATATGATATTAAATCAAGACACAAAAGGGTAGGAAAGTGCAATTGTACTATTTTAGTTAGGTCATGTCACTCATGTGGGTGGTGGGAGGCAAAATATGCTTTCTTATTTTATTTTTTATTTTTGATAACGAAAAATTTCAATCACTCTAACTTGTTATTCAGTATAAGATCTTATAGAAAGACTTCGGATACACATAATCATCTACAAATCACGTATATCGGTTAAGTCCGAATGTTATGTGTCTCGTGAGAATCGAACATAAGACATGATATTAAATCAAGACACAAAAGTGTAGGAAAGTGCGATTGTACTATTTTAGTTAGGTTATGTGACTCGTGTGGGTGGTGGGAGGCAAAATATACTTTCTTATTTTAGTTTTTATAACGAAAAATTCCAACCAGCCTAACTTGTTATTCAGTACAAGACCTTATAGAAAGACTCCGAATACACTCCAGATACACGTAATCATCCATAAATCACGTATATCGGTTAAGTCCGAATATTATGCGCCTCGTAAAAATTGAACATGAGACATCTAGAAATTCCCACATAATGGAGATCATATGTTAAACTCATTGACCACTAGGTAACCCGTACGAGTTTTCTTTCTTATTCAATTAATAGTATAACTTATTATATTTTAAGGTAAATCACATTAATTTTTCTTGAGATTAATTAAAAATACAAAAAAAAAAATTAAATTTTTTTAAATGACACTTATCTTCCTTCTGCTTTATTTTTCTATTACAAACTCTCTATTCTGTAAGTAAATTGTCAGTTTACCGTTAATAAAAAAATAAAAATTATAAATATAAGCAAGATTTTAATATTTATTTCCTATCTTATTTAAAATATTTAATTAATTATAAAGGTAAGATAATAAAATATTATTTTTTATTAACGTTGTTCACCCAACAAGTCTGACAAGAGATGTTGGTGTCATTTCAAAAATATATTCAATTAATCACAAGAGTGGTAAGTATAATTTATCCAATAATTAAAGAACTATATTACACTAATGTTTTAATATAATTTAATATTAAGTGATTGTACTATTTTAGTTAGGCCAACTCGGTGGTGGTGGGTGGCATAATATTCTTTCTTATTCAATTACTCGTATAATTTATTATATTTTAGGGTAAATTATATTGACTTTTTTTAAGATTAGTTAAAAATACAATAAATTCTTACAAATATTTTAAATAACATTGACATCCTTTCTAGGAGTGTAATCAGTTCAGTTTGGTCGATTTTTTGATTAAATGTAGCGCCGAACA
>JAUTBS010228096.1:0-11491 GCA_032361285.1 Aequorea victoria | reverse complement strand
AATTTAATTTTGGGTCAAATTTTTTTATTTGAGCTTATTCTTCTACTTTGGCCCATTAAATAATTCTTATAAATATTTTGGCCTATGAAAATTAAAATATTAGACTCATCTCTTAATTTCATGTTTGGGCCCATTTGTGTTTTAATTCATTTTTGGACCTCATAGATTAGTTTAAGCTTTTTTGGTTAATTTTATTTCTTTTATTTTGGATCACTCGTAGATTGGGCTATATTCTATTTATTTGGCCCATCTCTAAAATTTTTATCATCTTTTGAGTTTTAATCAAAACTCGCATAATTATCTCTTTCTTTGATCCATTTAATTTTTCTATTTTGGGCTTAGTTTGGTTGTTGTGTTAAAATTTATTTTTGGACTTGAACTTTTCTTACTTCATTGGACCTTTGTTGAAATTTTAAATTTAATTTTATTGACTTATCAAGACTACTTGAGTCTTCTCAAGTTGTCCACTTGATTTATGTTAACTCGGACCTCCAATCAGATATTTTACTTAGTTTCACATGGTTTACGTTAAATTTTAACTTTTAGAAGTTTACTTCCAAAACTTCTTCGGTTAAGAATTATGAAATTGAAATATTATTCTTGATAGAAGATTACGGAGTGTTACACTACGACCACATAAAATAGTAAATGATCAACTTTTTCTACATTTGTATAGTTAAAATTATCTGTTTTAAGGTTGCCGAAAAATCACCGGAGGTCGTTGCCGGAAAAGTCATCGGAATGGTAGTCGAAAAGTCGACCAAGATGGTTTTCGGAGGTTTCGCCGGAGGTGAAGGTGTTGAAGAATATTAGATGTAGAGAGTAATAGGGTTATTTTGATCTAATTTGACGTAAATGACTTTATGAGTTAAATTTTTTTATATTGGACTAAATATTGTACAAGATCTTTATTATGAACCTTTCACCAAAAGCCTTATAAAATTAATATATACTTGAATTACACTTTGACTATTGGAAATTATTAAAAATTGCGAAATCTAAAGTATGTAAAACGAGAAGTTGCAGTCTTTTAATCTAAAAAAAAAAAAATTCAACGGAAGAGTCATTTTCCAAATGACATCTATAAATAGCGGACTACATTATTTCATATTTCTGTCTTAAAAATTCTTTTAATTTTCTCTCTACTTTTTCGTATCTCTTGATATTAATTATTTTCTGGTTTTATATAATGGGAACTTAATTGATTGACTTGGCACCTCTCTGTCTTTCATCATTTTAATTAATGTCTTAATCTCCAACACATGGAAACAATTTGATATATATCGAGGTCGTATTATTCGTCCATTGTCAAAGTGTGTATCAAAAATCTGGCCTTCAATGGTACAAATATGTAAGAAGTGCCAATGTGATGGTGATTGCACTACAATCTGACTTTTTTTTGGTCTAAAAGGTTGTTTAAGATGTCTAAAACTATAGTCATCTTTCTTTTTTACAGAATATTGGTCATCTTTGGTCAATTTTTTCAGGATTAGAGCAATATTTTTCTTTTTTGCAATTTCTGTTAATTAAAGAAATTTGGAAAGTAAAAAAAATTAACCAATTTTTTTAAGAAGGTTTAATAAAGACAAATATAAGCCAATTTTTAGCTAAAAAACAGCATTTCTTTCCCTTTAATGGTTGTTTTTCCATAGCTATTCATTTCTTTTAGATGTTTTGCAGACTAAAACACCTAAATGGTAAAAAAAACGAATGAAGTGTGAAAAAAAATTAACTAAATACAACAAAACAACGAAAAATCTGACATTTCCAACCTCCCAAATGAAGTTGTTCTAAAGTTCAGTCTAATTGCTATAAGGGCGCCGTGAATCCCATAATATATGAAATTGTGAAATTCACTGGCCTTCTCAAAATAACTGGACGCTTCAATTATGCTGGGCACATTTCGATAATTTCAATTATTAATTTTATAAGATTCATCGATGACATTATCTATATAAAAAATAAATTAATTCAGATGTCAATAGCTAAATAATTGAATTGCATTGTCCTAAAAAAATGAGCGAAGGTCGTTCATTGTTTTAGGATCAATGTACTTCAATCATATTGTTGGGTTTCGGAGATCCCGATACACGTGCATAGAAAAAAAATACGAAAACAAATATAATAAATACGAAATAAAAAATTATACCTCAAGATATCTGATAGGTTGATCTTTGTGACTGTAACAATAATGTTGAGACGACCCGGCGATCTTCTTTCTTATATCCCGTTTGCACGTCTCGAAAAATATAGTGTGGATTACGATCCTTCTTCTAATCTCTACATCGATTTCTTGATTTTAATCCTGAAATTTTTTTTTTTTCTACCAATTTCTCCTTTTTCGGAACAACCCCTTAGAAAATTCTTACTCCCTCTTTGGTACTCTTTGTTAGCAACCAACAAGAATAAGATACATATGTATATAAGATATATATCATATGATATCTCAGCCGGTCTCTCTCTGTTCGTGACTTGATGATTGCCACCGAAAATGTATATATAATACATATATATATATATATATAATTAGATAGATTGAGAGTGAGAGAGAGAATCAAGGGAAAGAAGAGAAAATCAATGAAAGAAAAGAGAGGTAGGATCAGCAGGAGGGAGGGGGCGGCGGAGGCTGCTGGGGAATGGGTCAAAGTCTAGGGTATAAAATTCTAGGTCACATTATGCGCTCAAAGGATCAAAATTCCCCCATACTTCAATTCAATTTCTTATCAATTCGGCCGTTAAACCATTGATCAAATTGAATATAGGAATCCTAAAACTATCTTGAGAAAACTAGAGAGGGCAAATCCGGACTACGTGAGGGACCACGAGAAAAAATAAGGTACGGGCTAATCGTGTAAAAAATCGAACGCCACTAACTCAAGCCTCGAGTTACATTCTATTTTTTTTACGAGTCAAGCCTTACTCCACTAAAGGTCTTGACTGAACTCCCGACCTTATCTCGATTTATGTCTCGAGTTTTCAATTACTAAATGTTTAATTATCTCCCCACATTTAAGATTGCAGATACCCAAAAATCAAACTAAATTTCTAACAATGCTATTTGATCATCCTCTAAACCTTGAGTACCCCTACTTAACTTATTGACATGCCGAATTAAAAATTAACATGTAGGGTTTGGTATAATCAAACCTATAAACAAGCCCAAGGAAGTATCATCAACCTGAATCAGACGTGATTTTTGTCAGTATATATTATTATTCGTCGGACACGAAGTGCCGGCACCCAACTCACCGATCTTGTTGACCTCAACAGAAGTCTCACCCATTGGTGAATCAAAGTATCGTATACTAAATGCACACGTTTAATAAATATACTTCGAAATTACGAGTTTAATCAATACATAGTAATACGATGTGTAAATTAATTTATGACGGTGAGTATAAAATTAATTATCTCGATGATCCTATTCAATACACTCAGAGTATACTAATACATTGAGTCAGAACTTTAAATTTTAAATTCAAACTGTTCACCGTGGCTAAGACAAGCCTACTAAAATAATGTGTTATAGTCGTTCCAATACTTTTTTCAATTCCATCTAGACTGTGAGTTTTAATTAAAATTAGTCTGTCAAATCCGATAATTTGATTTTTCGTATGTAAGCCGAACTCTACATACCGAATTAAATACTCAACACGAATAAATGACGAATTTACATAAATATAAAATAAAATATACAAGCATTCATTCTCATTTTGATTCTCATTAAAATGGATTTTTATTGAATAAATAATAAAATATATACAAAAAAGCACGAATTTTGGTATATAATCCCAACAATCTCTCACTTATACTCAAAATCACGCCTGCATACACTTGACACCAAGTCCCTCTACATGCGTTACAAACGTCGTCGTTGGTAATGCATTTGTAAAAGGATCCGTAAGGTTATCCCATGATGCAATCTGGCACACAACAACGTCTCCATACTGCACGATCTTCCGGATGAGATGATACTTACGCTCTATGTATTTTCCCTTATTATGAACTCGTGGTTCCTTTGAGTTAGCCACCGCTCTACTATTATCACAATAAAGTTTAATAGCCGATCGTACCGAAGGTATCACATCCAAATCCATTAGGAAGTTCTTGAGCCAAATGACCTCCTTGGCTGCCTTAGAGGTTACAACATATTCGGCCTCTATGGTAGAATCAGTAATGCAAGATTATTTTACACTGCTCCAATTTATGGCTTCACCTTCCAATGTAAACACATATTTAGAGGTGGACTTTCTTGAATGTTTATCAGTTTGGAAATCAGAATCTTTGTACCCTAAAGGTACTAGACTCTCAGACTGGTAAACCAACATGTAGTCCCAAGTCCTTTTAAGGTACTTTAGAATGTTTTATATCGCAGTCCAGTGCTCATACCGTGGGTTAGAATGATATCTACTAACCATGGCAATGGTAAAAAAGATATTTGGTTTAGTGCAGAGCATAGCATACATGAGGCTTCTAACCGCCGAAACATAGGGAATGTCCCTCATCTTCTCTATCTACTCAAGTGTCTTAGGACACTGATCCCGGGATAAAGTAATTCTGTTTCTAAAAGGAAAAAATCATTTCTTGGAATCTTGCATGCTAAAACGAGTTAACATCAAGTCGATATACCTTGCTTTAGATAATGCGTACATCCTTTATTGTTGGTCTTGCTCAAGCTTGATCCCAAGGATGTGACTGGCTTCTCCCAAGTCCTTCATATCGAATTGACTAGACAATCATACCTTGATGAAAGATAACATCCTCACATTATTTTCGATGAGTGAGATGTCATCCACGTATAGTACTAGAAATACCACCACATTACTATCGCGCTTTCTGTATACACACAACTCATCAGTACTCTGATCAAAACCAAAACTCTTAATCGCCTATTGAAATCGAATGTTTCACGACCTCAATACTTACTTAAGTCCATAAATAGATCTCTTAACCTTGCACAACATGTGCTCTTGGCCCTTTACTATGAACTCGTCTGGTTGCAACATATAGATGCACTCATCAAGACTCCCGTTAAGGAAATTCGTCTTGGCATCTATTTTCCAAATCTCGTAATTGAAATATGCGGCAATGGATAAAAGAATCTGAACAGACTTAAGCATGGCTATCGAAAAAAAAGTTTCCTTATATTCGATCCCTTCTTTCTGAGTGAACCCTTTAGCAACAAGCCTAGCCTTGAAGATTTCAATCTTCCCGCATGTTTCATTTTTTTTTTATATATATCCATTTACACACAATGGGTTTTACCCTATCAGTTGGATCTATAAGTTCCTAGACCTAATTGGAGTACATAGACTCTATTTTAGATTCTATAACCTTTTTCCAAAGATCCGCATCTTTGTCCAGAAGTGCATCTTTGTAATTACAATGTTTGGTATCCTGCTATTCTGGAATTTTGTCATATGACTCACCCAATACTGTATACCTCTTGGTTAGATGAATCACCCTCCCACTACGATGAAGCTCTTTCTCTGGATGTGTACTCACGATAGGTGGTGAATCATTATGTACTTTTGGTATCGTAGAAGACTGTCTTGGTGTCTCTCTTCTCAACTCTTCAAGAATCACACGGGACCTGTGCTGGTAGTTTAACATATAATTCTCTTCTAAGAATCGGGCATTGGTGCTATCAATGACCTTCTGATCCTTAGGATTATAGAATAAATCACATTTCGTTCTTTTGGGATATCCAATAAAAAAATAAACTTCTGATCTTTATTCTAATGTACCGGCATCATTCTTCAGCACGTGTGTTAGACAACCCAAAATCTGAACATGTTTTAGACTAGGCTTGAGCCTAGTCCACAGTTCTTTGGGAATAGAAGGTACTGTCTTAATTAGTACCAAGTTCAGAATATAAGCCGTTGTCTCTAATGTGTGACCCCAGAAGAAATCAGGTAAATCTGAATAACTCAGCATAAACCTTACCATTTCTTTAAGAGTCTTATTTCTCCTTTCTGCTACACTATTCTGCTGAGGCATACCAGTTGCAGACAACTGGGATGAAATCCATTCCACTGATAAATAGTCTATAAACTCTCTTGAGAGGTACTCACCCACATGATCAGATCGCAGAGTTTTGATACTTTTACCTGTCCGCTTCTCTACCTCAGCCTTAAACTCTTTGAATTTATCAAAGATCTCAGACTTGTGGTGAAGTAGGTAAATGTATCCATACTTAGAGTAATCATCAATGAAATTGACAAAGTAATCATAGCCACCTCTCACCCGGATAGTCATAGGTCCACATAAATCAAAATGAACCAATTCCAACACATCTTTGGCTCTATATCCCTTTGCTGAGACCAACCTTTTTGTCATCTTACCTTCTAAACATGATTCACAGACTGAAAGTGCCTCCAGTCCAATGAACTCAAAATTTGATCTTCTACCAGTCCTTGAATTCTTTTTAGACTAATATGACCCAAATGTAAGTTCCAAAGATATGTTTGGTCCGTCAAAAAAGAATTATTTCTCTTAAGTGGTAATACATGCGTGTTACTCACCTCATTATGTGTTTCTTTTGTTGAGAAGATCCGGACAGTTCTTCTTATAGTGTCCTAACTTCTTGCAGTAATTGTACTTGCCCTGAGACTTCTTCATATTACTCTAAGCTGGGTGGAATGCATGTGCCTTAGCCTGCTACTGAACCTTCTTCTTATTATTTATGCCTTTCAGCTTAGAAGTAGAATCTTTCTTAGCAACAAAGGTACTAGCCGATTTTTGGATAACATCCTCAACTACTTGAAACTCTTTCAACAGTTCTGCCAAGGTAAAATCTAACTTATTCATGTTGTAGTTTAGGCGGAACTGCTGAAATGAGTCAGACAGTGACTGCAGCAAGATATGAACTTGGGTTTCCCCATCAATTTATGCTCCTAGGATCTGAAGCTCGTTAAGAAGACCGATCATCTTCAAAGCGTTGTCCCTAACCGGTGTACCCTCGGTCCTGGTTGTGTTCATTAAGACCTTCATGGTGACCTTCCTAGTCGCATGACCCTGAGCCCCAAATATTTCTATCAGGTTTAAGATTATATCAAAGACAGTTTCCATAGGCTGATGCTGATGTTGCAGTACATCTGACGTGGAAGCCTGTATATAGCACCGCGTCATCCTATCAGCCTTAATCCACCTCTGGTAAAGCCGAGTTCCCTCATTGGATTTCCCTTCACCAGGTATCGGTGGACAGACCATATCAAGCACGGAACCATAGTCCTCAGAACTTAACACTATGTCCAAATTTCTTTTCCAAGTGATAAAGTTGGGCCCAGTAAGTTTGTGTTCTTTGAGAATTGTTGCGAATGAATTGAAATTCATTTTAATTTCCTGAGAATAAAAAATTAAACTTAATTAATTTTATGAGAAAATATTTTAATTCAATTTAAAATTTGGTACTCTCAACCATGATTTTAAAAGAATTAATCAGCAACCCAGCACATCGTGATATAGCAGGCCACAATGGTGTGGACATCTACAAATCAACATTCGCCCCGGCAGATCTAAAATCAATTAATTTTATTTTTTAGAAAATTAAATATTTCAAGTAAAATTAAATAGCCGATATACCTTTGGTCCCAAAATATAATAGCAGTGACTCCGATGGGGATGATACTATTATCTTCGTTTAAGTGTATACCACTACTTTTAATTTAAAAATACCGTGTCCTTGTATCGGATTTCTTAGATGGAGAGGATGTAATCTTGCTGACACTCTTTATTTAATCACTTCTTTCGAAGATCCGTTCCGGTAACTCACAACTACAGTCCATCCGATAGGGAGGCTGAAATCAAAACCGACACGCAGATTGTAATTGCATTACCAACGAACAACTAATAGAGATTGCGAAATTTATATGTGACTAAATCTATCTCCCACTTAATTTTTGAAAACTGAGAGTTTTATAAAAAATATTTGTTGTTTATAAAAATTAATTTAAACAAAGTTTTAATTCTTTAATAAAATTCAGGATAAAAAATTAAAATTTATCCTGTTTAATTAATATAGAAACCTAATAAATAATGTTTTTTTAATATTAAACAAATTTTTAATTCCGATTAAATCCCAGGCTTCCCATTTAATCAATTAAAATATTTTCGTTTAATATACACAAAACACATTTCACTACAAGAAATTATTTAATCCAAGTTTTAAAATCGGTTTATTAAAACCTTTAAAAAACTCTAAATAATTTATAAACCCCTGAAATTAAATATAGTAGTTTCATTATTTTAATAAAAAAAACCTTTAAACAAAAAGTTAATTAACATTAGAATTTTTCCTATTTAATTAAATCCATCTTTGTTTTTAGTTTAAATTAAAATAAAACATTTTAATTTCATATATGTTTGGATAAAAAAATTGTTTTTTTTTCGTATTCACCGTTTGTTAAAAAAATATAAACAAACCATACAATGAACAATTAATAACCAATCATCCAAACAAATAATAAGAAATAAAATAAACCACTGTTATGATCCACAGATCATTCGTTGACGAGATAATCCTAAATTTTAAAAAAATCTCCAAAATTCATGATCTGGCTTCCGAGCGGCGGCGGCTGGACGATGGTCTTGGGGTGCGGATGGTCGTGATCCTTTGAGCCTTCTGGACTAAAACATCCGGGCGGACTACTCCCACGTTCGGACGCTCGTCCCCCATCCGGACAGAACTCCACTGGCGTCCGGACAGTCGCATTCCAGAAAACCTACTGGATAAAAACGTTTGGAGATTTTTGTCCTGCGTTCGAACATAATCACGTTGCTGGCTGCGCCACTGCCTGGTTTCATTGACGTCACTTCTGTTTGCTCTGTTTCTTCACATAGCCATTACATCCGAAGAAATATAAAAAGATTAAATTACATTTTAAATCATATGCCTCATACATGGAGTTTACATTTTCTATCCCGATTCACATCGCCTGGAAAAACCATGAAAGCATAAAAATAAAATAACCATTCATTCAACCAAACGGATCATAACAATGGTGATACGGCTGCAAAACAGAGATTAGAACACACGTATGTTCAATCTGTGAATAGTATCGGTGGGCTCTGATACCACTTGTTGGGTCCCGGAGACCCCAATACACCTACGTAGAAGAAAAATATAAAAACAGGTATAATAGATGCAGAATAAAAAATTATACCTCAAGAGATCTGATAGGTTGATCTCTATGACTGCAACAATACCATTGAGAGGACCCGACAATCTTCTCACGTATATTCCGTTTGCATGTCTCGAATAACGTAGTGTGGATTACGATCCTTCTTCGAGTCTCTACACCGATTTCTCGATTTCAATCCTGAAAAATAATTTTTTTTTCCACCAATTTCTCCTTTTTCGGAACAGCCCCTTCAAAATTTTCTCTCAAAAATTCTTACTCTCTCTTTGGTACTCTTTGTTAGCAACCAACAAGAATAAGATACATATGTATATAAGATATATATCATATGATATCTCAGCCCGTCTCTTTTTGTTCGTGACTTGATGATTGCTACCGAGAATATATATAATACATATATATATATATATACAATTAGATAGATTGAGAGTGAAAGAGAGAATCAAGAGGGAGAAGATAAAATCAAGGAGAGAAAAGAAGGATAGGATCAGCAGGAGGGAGGGGGCGACTGGTGCTATTGGGGAATGGGTCAAAGCCTAGGGTATAAAATCCTAGGTCCCATTATGCGCTCAAAGGAACAAAATGCCCCCCACACCCCAATTTAATTTATGATCAATTCGGCCGTTAAACCATTAATCAAATTGAATGTAGGGATTCTAAAACTATCCTGAGAAAATTAGAGAGTGCAAACCTGGGCTACATATGTAAAATTCGGTAAAAAGAAATTTAAAATTTTATACTGATGTTAAATTAATAAATCAATTTATTTAACTAACTAATGGAGTAATTCAATAAATATATACTTAAATAAAGTAATTTCCAAAATATTAATGAATCAAAAACTTATTTAAACTTTAATTGTTTTATGTAATTAATAATTAGTTAATTAAAATAATTAAATGAAAAAATAAAGAAAGAATATGGAAAATGAATGGAAAGTTGTGTAGGTTACAGCTGTGGCAGAATCAGGTTGTTAGGCTAGTCTGCTCTATTCTTCCTTATAGGATAGACGTTGGTTGGAAAGATAGGATTTGATTGAGGGAAATCAGGGATGATTCCTGATCCTGCGACCCTCTTCCCTCTTAAATCAATTCTTTCCCCACTGGGAGCCTTCACGTATCTCATTCTTCCAAACTCTCAGTCTCTCTCTCTGCGAATTCTCTCTCTCACCCGGCCCCTGTTCCAACACCGCACCACAACCACCACTGCCACCGCCAATCACCACCAGTACCGTGCACCATCACCTCGCACAACCACCAAGGTCGTCATCACCTTTCGGTGATTAAAAGTTAGATTAATCCCCTCTGTTTTGGTATTTTGGTTTATACATTAAAAACACACACACACACACACACACACACACACATATATATATATATATATATCTTTATATAATAGATGATTGATTAGTTAATAATCCAATCACCAGGCACATTATTAAATAAAGATTTACCATGAGTATATCATCAAAAATCATAGATCGTGACCCACGAAATAATGATATATACATATATTACAGTATACATATATATATATATTTCATAATAGTTAATATTTATATATATATATAACCAAAACATAATCAAATAAAACATAACTAATATAATATGTCTAAATAATCCTCAAATATGATAATACATCATTAATATTGATTAAAGTGAAGAAAAGAAAAGAGAAAAGAAAACCAAGAAAATCCAAGTTCCAGCAACCACCCATGGCTGCTGCGAGCAGTTGGGTCGACTCAAGCCTCTACTGAGTCGACTCAAGCAACGTAGGAGACAACCCCCGTCACTGTGTGTTGACTCATGGTGACTACCATAACTTGTGTTGACTCAAAACTCTTTTGGGTCGATACATATGACCTTGCCGATCTTTGTGTTGACTCATTCGCCCTTCGGTCGACCCATCACACCCCCTATATACCTTAGGTCAACCCCTGCCTCGACCCTTGTCACCTAGGAGCCCTTGGGTCGACTCACCAGCTTCATAAGTCGACCTACAATACCTCTGTGAGACCTTTGAGTCAACACAGACGCCCTTGTGCTGACTCACTGTGACCAGTACACCCTGGGATCGACTCACAGACCCCATGAATCGACCCATTGTCCCTTTTGAGACTTGACAGACCATTTGGGTCGACCCACAGCTTCTGTGGTGTCCACCCAGCCTTGCTTTTGGACCTGTTGAGTCGACACTGAGGCTGTTGTGTCGACTCAGTGGCTGAGTAAAATGATGAAACGTTCCAAAAATAATTCTAATGATTAGGCCCTGTTTGGGCATCAGTTTAAAGGATAAAATAAAATAAATTAAAGATTAGTTTAACATTAGAGATACACTTGGGAATTATTAAA
>JAUTBS010227985.1:0-11492 GCA_032361285.1 Aequorea victoria | reverse complement strand
TTTAATCTCATGAATTTATAAAATAAATAAATATATATATATATATATATATATATATATATATATAACTCCTCTTGGCCGGCTGCCCCCATGAGAGGAAGAGAGATGTGAGAATTTTGTATTTTTTTTTAAAAAAAAAAAGAGAAAAAGAAAATGAAAAAAGGGCATGCACATGGGGTTGTGTATGAGATTGGTTTTTCCCACTTCTTCAAGTCTTCCATCCCCTCAAAGCGAAGGCCAGTGAGACTACATGCATGTCTTACATGATGTGATGTATAACTTGTTAAATGATTAAGATGAGGGACAAAAATATCTTTTTAAATTGGGTTTTTTGCCTATAAAAAAAAGCCTTCTCCCCAAAACAAAATTTATTTTCAAACCACTCATTCTCTCTCTAAATTTGGTGGGCTAGTGGGAAGAGTAGGGAGAAAAAAAGAAGAAAAGAGAAGGAAGAAGGAAGGAAAGAAACGAAGAAGAAAGAAAGAAAAGAGGAAAGGAAGAACAATTTTGATCCTCTTACCCACAACCAAGAATTATCAAGTATGTTTTCATAAAACTCTCTTCTAAAAAATTATAAAAATGACTTTATAACTCTCATATCTCTTCAAAATAAAAGAAGATAAGACCATGGAAAAACACACAAGGAGGAACCTTGAATCTAAGATAAATAAACTTTCTTGATTTAAGAACATGTTGAAGTAAAGAGTGGAGACATGTGGAAAACATTAAGGAAAATGGTTAAAATGACATATAAAATGATCTTAAGATGGTTAAAAAAATGCATGCATGTGTAAGAGGGTAGAAACAGGATGGTAGTAAGAGAGCTTTTGAAAAAAGTAAAAAATAGTAACCATAAAGTCTCATCTTGGAATTTTCATCAAACCCAAACACACCCTAAATAAGAATATGTTTTGCACAGTACTATTTTGTCATGTCATGAGTATGCATGATTTTTGGTTAGACCCAAAAATGTATTTTAGAACTCCTATGACATTTATGAACTTTATGTGTCAGAATCACATAAGCACAATCCACTTTGAGAAATTTTAGTAAATTCTAGAACATTCACCTAGAGATGATTCATATATGGAAAGAAAGGTCTATGGGTCTAGTTTTAACCAAAATTTATAAACTGCAATTTAGTTGGACATATTTTGAGGAATGTGAATTCTCCCAAAGAGGGTCATTTTTAGACAAATAGGTTCCAACGAATTTTTAGACCCCTTTATATTGACATCTAGCTCTCAGCTTCTTAATATAAAACTTAGATAACATCCTAATATAACTTATTTAATATTTAAAGAATATTTAATAAAGTTTTAGTATCTTAAAACGAATTTACAAGGGGTGTGACAGAATCTGAAAATGCTATAAAAATAAGATTTATGAAGACTTTATGCAAATCTAACTACCTAAGCCCAAGTTACGGACCTTGGGGGCCAAAAGGGTAACAAGAGTGATTAAAAATGAAATATCTAAGATAAAGAATATATCACTTGCATACTCCAAAAGTATGCATGTGTTACCTTAATTCACGAAATTAAGTTCTAATCATATTTTATGTGCTAGGAACCGGAGGTCCAGAATAAACGAGAGGGAGTAGCTCAAGGGAGAGCACTTGTTTTGAGGTGGGTTTCCTTTTTATCACTAACTTTGTATTATAAATGTGTGAATGGTTAGATTCCTTATGTTCTCATGCTATTATGCCTTGCGAAAATGAATAATGGTTTTTCTTGTGAAAGAAAGTTATGATTGCAAACTCTTATTTTATGAAAAGATCTTGGAATTATTTTTGAAACTTAAATGAATGTTGAGATATATAATTAAAGAATACAAAATGTGTATCATGATAGCCTTGATATTACATGATGTGGGCCATGTGATGGGTATACCGCACAAAGGTTTCGTGGGCATATGCCATGTTATTATGTATGTATATCATGGATAAGCCATGGGTGATGTGTCATCTCTACCACTGAGCATTGTTAACTAGCCCGACGAATACTCCTTAGCCCTGTCCACTGAGTATGCGAGATATTGGGGAATGCAATTTTATAACAACTCCTGGTTCGGAGATTAATACAACCCTTAGCTATATGAAATGGCTTGATTGATAAAAATGGTATAATCATGGAATATCTCTTTTAAAGATAATGATGTTTGGCAAACCCTCTCTCATGACGTGATTTGTGGATAGATGAGAATATGAAATCTTTTGTGATAAAAGTTATGCTTTTTGAAATGTTAACATGCTTTCAAAGTAGTAAACTATTTTGCTTTCCATTATGCAATTTATAATCCTATTGCAAGTGATTGGTGAGCATGTAGATTTTGTAACTCACCCCACACAGATTGATTTTTTTGCAGGTTTTGGTGTCAGGATTGAGTCCAGTTCGATCCATTGTGGTCTCAGGCTAAAGGAAGGTCGATGGGAAGTTTGGGTCTGAAAACCCTTTTTGTTTTTTTTTCTTGGCATGTAATTAATATGATGATGTAATCGAGGCTGTTAAGACCTCATGTTTATTTATCAGTATGTTTAGTTGGGCCCTTGTATGAAAACCTTTATGGAATGTATAAAGCAATGTGGGTTTCGATTGTACAAATGTTGCTAAGAATGTATGGATGTGTACCATTTCTCCGGTCCACTTCCCTATGCTCAGGATAGAGCCATGACAGCTTGGTATCAGAGCCTAGGTTTAGCCGTTTTTGGGGATGTTGAGTCTAGAGGTCACAGTGGACTGACATGTAGCCGTTTGTGTCGTGAGTCGCATATAGAATGGTAGACGGGACTCTTGTTGGATCCCAGACACGTGTTATGAGTTGGCCTTAGGAAGATAGCCCGAGTGGTTAACTCTACGTAATGATGTATACGTAAAGCGTTAAATGAATCCTTTAAGTTACGATTAGTGAATCATAACACATAGATTAAAGACGTGTTTGGGCTATATTTTAGGAAATGGACAGGGAAGGAGAATCGTATGCTTCGGTTCATGCAAATGAAGAACATCATGAGGAACAATGAGAATCTGAAGTTCAACAAGAACCTCAGATACAAAATGACCCTACTATAAGGTGAATGTTCGAAGCCATGACCCACATGATGGAAAAATAAGCTCAGCACTATGGAAGACCACTTGTGGCACAAGTTGGTATGAAAAACACTATCTATGTTCAATTCAAGAAGTTGGACCTTCCTCGTTCAACGGGAGCACTGACGAGGCGGAAGCTAAAAATTGAATCAAGAGAATCGAACAACTTTTTGACATCATAACAGTGACAAACCAACAGAAGGTCCTACTAGAAACCTTTATGTTGACCGAGGAGGCACACCAATGGTGGCAAGTGACTTCAAGACTATTAACTACACCGGTAGAGGCAGTCGCACCACCAGTAATAATGTGGAATCAATTCAAAGAGGAATTTGACCAAAAGTACTTTCCATAAAGCTATTGACACGAGAAGGAACAAGAAATTATCATGTTGAAGCAGAATGAGAGAATAGTGAACCAATACGAAGTCTAGTTCACAACCTTGTCACATTTTGCACCATCTATGATTGCAACTAAAGCTGAGAAGAGTAGGAGGTTCCCAAGTGGTTTGGATTACCTCATCCGTTTGAGGTTCTCTACCCAGAACTTTGTAACATATGCGGAGTTAGTAGATGCTGCTAGGAGAGCATAAAATGACGTGATGGAAGGTAAGAAAAGACGGGAGACGTTTAAGAAGGCTCGCTTTGATACGGAGCTACACGAAAAGACGTAGTCTCAAAAATCTAATGTTGTTCAAGGTTCAGAGACAATGGGAAGTCATTTTAAAACACCTTCCAACAGAGCTAAGACTTGGACCGGGAATGCATGTGGAGGTTTTGCTCCGAGACATAACACACAAGATAAGAGAACAGCTGGCAGTCAGGGTGGACCTAAGCAATACTGGACATGTGGAAAGACCGAACATGTGTCAAGAGAATGCATAGGGGAAAATGTCAAATTTGATGTCAGATGTTTTAATTATGGACAACCAGGTCATCTCAAGAAGGACTGTCAATGGTGAAATCAGGCGGCAACGTCAGTGGGAAGTGTGACCATGGGAAGGCCTGAGAATGCAAGAAACTTTAACCAAGTGCATGGAGGTCCACCTGGAAATAATTAAGGACGAGGAGACAATAATGTCGGAAGGCAACAAACACAAGGGAGAGTGTTTGCTATGACACAACAAGATGCGGCAGCAACACAGATGTGGTTACACATAAATTTATAATTTCTAGCAAAGAAACTTATGTTCTTATTGATCCGAGTTCAACTCATTCGTTCATATCATGGGAATTTGCATCATACTTGGACAAGTCGAGCACTAATTTGAACGATACCATAACAATAATAACACCTGTGGGAAGTGGAGTAGAAATTAGGGATATTTACAAGGATTGTGTAATTAACATCAATGATCGGGAATTGCTAGTTGGTCTACTACCTTTGAGAATGCATGAATTTGACGTTATCCTAGGGATGGACTAATTATCATCTTATCATGCATCCCTAGACTATTTCCATAAGAAAGTTACTTTTTGAATCCCGAAAGAACCCGAATTTTCTTTTAGTGAAGATCGTAGTATTACACCAACGTACCTAATCTCCACTATTAAAGCGTGTAAGATGATAAGTAAGGAGTGTTAGGGGTTTCTCGCACATGTAGTTGACGTTGTGAAGGATACGCTAGAGTTAGAAGATATTCACATAGTACGGGAGTTTATCAATGTCTTTCCAGAAGAATTATCAGGATTACCGATTGATAGAGAAATAGATTTTTTCATAGAGTTGCTACCGGAAACAACACATATTTCCATTGCCCCTTATAGAATGGCTCCCATCGAGCTGAGAGAGTTGAAGTGTCACGCCCCGCCCCAAGGCACTGGGCACGGGACGTGAGGAACATAACAAAGCCTTCATATCAAAACTTCTTGAACTCGAATTTTGTTATCATTCAAGAAATTCTTCATAATTTTTTTCTTCTTCTTTCATTACACATACTTTACAACACAAAAGCGCTTTTCAGTCACTAACACATACCTCGATTTATAACTCAAAATAAAATATCAGTTGAAGTATATCTTGATGGACCCTAACCCAAACCTATACTTACAGTGGACCAGACCGCGCACATCTTTCGCCTATATCTGTTACAAAAATCTATATGGGGGTGAGCTAAAAAATTCACATGCTCACAAATCACTAGTAACGGTATTATAAATTGAACAATGAAAGATAAAACAATTCATTACTTTGAAAATAAGATATCATTTCGTAAAGATAACTTTTATCTCAAAAAGATCTTAAGTTCTCAACAGTTTATCGATTCCGATATTCCATCTTACTTCATATTCATTCCGTCATTTCTCTTAGTAGAGAAAAGTATATATAATAAAGTTTTTCCAAAACTCTTCTTTGTCAAGTTATAGATGTCTCAAAATAGTCTAACCATTATCTGAACCGTTATTTCTTAAAAAAGAGTTGTTCATCATTTTACCGTTCATTATCCTTTTAAAAGAGAATTTTCCATCATATCATTATTCACCTCCTAGTGGAGGAGTTTTTTATCCATCATATCATCACCTCTCAATGGAGAATTTTTTTATCCATCATATCATCACCTCTTAGTAGAGGAATTTCCTATCCATCATATCATCAGCTCTCAATGGAGGAAGTTCCAACAACCACGTCTCAGTGAAGAATTTCCAATAACCACCTCCCAAAAGACGATTTCCAATATCAATTTTGTTTATTCACTTCGTAGTGATAATTATATCTTTTTACTCATCATATCCACTTAGTAGTGGTAACATATTTAATTATTTATTTCTCTTGTTCTTTCATTAACCATCGACCACAAAATACTTCTTACGTACGGAGTCTAGGGTTGAATTAATCTTTTAATCAGGAGTTATTGCAGTATTGTTACCGTGAATGTCCTGCCTACTCAGTAGACAGGGCTAAAGATCATTCTCCGAGCTACCTCAACAATGCTCTGTGGTAGAGCTAATAGTCACCCATGACTTATCCACAATATATATATAATAATAATAACATGGCATATACCCACGAACGTTTGTGCGGTATACCCATCCCATGGCATATGACCACGAACGATTGTGCGACATACCCATGTAATTCTAATGCTATCATAATATGCATATTGTGTTCTTTAATAAAGTATCCCAACTTTTATTTAAGTTTCTATTATATGGCCATAGATTGTTTCATAAAAAACTTTCATAACCATTATAAGGTAGTTTCCCTTTTTATATCAATTAATTCATCTTTCTCATTTGTCCAAAACGTTTTATAAGTGTCTCATACTACCATAGTTTTCATTTCATAACATATTGAGTTCAAGTTTTATAAGTGTGTCATACTACCATAGTCTTTATTTTATAAAATATTGAGTTCAAGTTCCAAAACAGGTTCATCGATCGTTTCATAAAACATAAGTTCATAAGGATAGTTTTTCTTTCACAAGTAAAATTACCATTTACTTTCATAAAAACGTATAGCATGAAATCACAATGGGTTTAACCATTCACATACTTCTAACACCAAGCTAGTGTTAAAGAAAACCCACCTCGAATAAGCTCAACTCAAGCGAGGTCTTCCGGTTCACTATGGATCTCTAGTTCCCACACAACCAGCATATGAACGTGACTGGAACTTAACTTCGCAACTCAAAGTAACTTAGGCAAGCCTGCGGAGATGTGCATGTGAGGTCATTCTCTTCTCAAGTATCTCATATTTAACCACTCTTGGTACCCTCATGGTTTTCAATATCCCTAACTTAAGTTTAGGTAGTTATTCTTTACAAAAGACTTCATAAATCTTTTTTTTTTCAGAATTTTTAGATTTTGTACCACCCCTTATAAATTTGTTTAAAAATACTACAACTTCATCAAAAGTTCTGTAGAAATTCCAAAACCTAGATTAGGATGTTACCTAAATATTTCATGTATAAACTGAGAGCTAGATGTCATCAGAAAGCTGTCCAAAAATTCGAGTGACACAGACTGTCCCAAAACAACCCTGTTTGGGAGAATCTAATTTTCTCAAGATTTGTCCAATGAAAATGAGGTTTATGAATTTTGGGTGAAACTATACCCACATACATTTCTTTCCATATAAATCTTATCTCTAGGGAATATATTTGGAATTTATTAAAATCTTCCAAAGTGGACTATTTTTTCGTTCCAAACACGAAATGTTCAAAAATAGCGTAGGGGTTCAAAAATATATTTTTGGGTCTAACCAAAAATCATACATGTTGATGACATGCTAAACTAATTATGGCCAAAATAGATTTTTATTTGGGCTCTGCTTGGGCAGCACAAAAATTCTAAGATAAGGTTTTTCGCCACTATTTTTTTCTTTTTCAAGAGGTCTCGTACTTCCATCTTCTTTATACCCTATTACCCATGCAAGTATTATTTCTAGCCATCTTAAGATAACTTTATATGTCATGTTAGCCATCTTTCTTAATTTTTCCATAAGTCTCATTTCTTAACTTGTCCAAGTTCATGGTTCCTAGTCATTTAGATATTTTCATCTTTTTCACTCCTTAGATTTATTTGCTTTTATGTTTCAGTTATTTCTCCCGTTGATCCTAGGGTTTGATCATCTTTGCCAAAATCTAGAGCTTTCGTTTCACACTTTAGTGCTTGACGAAAGTCTTGTGAAAAGTGAGATGTCACATTATCCCCTACTTAAGAAAATTTTGTCTCGAAATTTTAATCGTTTGGTGTACAGAAGATACAGATGCTTCTTCTGTGCATCCACCTCTATCTCCCATGAAACTTACTTATCTTGGTGGTTCCACCACATAATTTAATCTATGAATCAGCTAGGAGGTCACGACACTTACGCTTAACTGGATAATTAATCCAGAACAAGATAATCCTTGACAAAGACAGCCAAGAGCAAGCTCTCATCCAGCACACTTATATTCGGGATATCTATCAACCATCTGGATCATCTCCCACTATTCATCCATATCTTGATTACCATAGGATTCTACTGTACGAAAAGTGATGGACTAAAGCGACATAAGTGCGCAACTCGCCATTCTTAGTCCTCAACTACAAGTCTCATTAGGGTATACTTAACACATTCGTGTTTGCTACAATGTAAGGCTCTAAATTCACCACAAGGTGGACACAAAAGTCAACACTAAACCCCTTTAAAATGTAGCATTCGAATAAACAATTCTGGTTTTTTTTATCTAGAAGTGCTCATGACTCATGGACGTTACCCCGACGTAGTAGTGCCTACAGCATCAACCGAAGTCTTTTTTGTACTCTTATTTTTCGCTCTTTTCTTTATCCATTGACGACCGAAAATCTCATTTTTCCCAATATTTTTATATATTTTCAACTATTCCTTGAGAATGTCAACACAAACTTAAGCACATCAACGGATCATGAGTTCATTCAAAAGTGTTAATCAATGCCGACCAACTACAGTTATTCAGTTGTAGGTTTTTAATTCCATGAGTTACATTCCTATCTATCTTAGGAATCTCCTTTGTGAGGCAAAACAAGCCATTGTAAGGTTCATCATTTAAAATTCAAGCTCGCCAAGAGCTGCTTAGAAATTTTAAAATTTTATTTTGTTCCCATCCTTCTTCACTATCTTACCTATTAATCATGTTCGTGTTACATCGCATCCTTCTCTCTTTGCGTGGACTTCTATATCCTCTTACCATTGCCAACATTTAGGAATTACGTGGTAATTCTCCCATCAACATTTAAGTCATAAGTTGATTTTGTCTCTTTATTCCCATACTAGCTTCTCCTTCTTAGTTTGATTCCCTCACAACATTTAGTCACTTACCGCCTTCCGAGAATAATATTAATTGTTATAATAACTCTAATTATGTCTCATTGGCCTTGCAATCTTGGCTCCCTTTTTATGGTGAACAAGTCTCAGTCTATGTTCCACGTCTTTAACTAAGATTTGGAACTTACAATTATCCAAGGATTATTATCTTGAGCCCATACTTATGTTCAAAGGATAAACGGAAATCCCTATCCATGTTCCTTACGCAACCCGCAAGATTTAAATTCTTATGACATGTATTTATTCTCAACATTTACTTAGCACATCTTAGCATTCCCGTTGTCGATCATTCCTATGTTATCACATATTTTTCTTCGTATACTTCGTTTCATGTGCTCAAAAAGCTTTAGGTTCATGGTATAGTTTCTCAGACCCTTCATGTCTGAAAACTAATATTACTTATAGAATACTTAATGTCAATCACCATTATTTGTTATAGTTACCGCATCACACTATTGTTTTTAACATAATCACATCAAGCATGGAATATAGCTAGTGTATTCCTTAAAACAATTATTTCATCAATGTTAACATGTGACTCATGAGCATGTGTACGTATTTCAACTCAAGATCTACATTAATTATTGTGATAATATATCACTAGGGTTCTACTACTCATGGATTTAAAATCTTCAACCCTCATAAGATTACATTTCTTACAATGTCAATCATCATCACCTCCTTACGTAACTGGATCTCTTGATATTTATTTCATCACAACACAAAGGTACTGACACATAGTGCCAACTCCTCACTTAACCCTAAGATCCTACTAAAAATGCTTCATTCTACCTTGTATCCGACATAATGCGAGATACTTTTCTCTATCTTTCCATATCATCATGAGATCGTAACTTAATACAAAAACTTTTGGAAAGAATTCTTCTTAACAATCAAAGGTATAACCCAACACCATTCCAACAGAATCTCCTCAACGAGCAGGGGTGTAAACGTACACTCCCTCAAACTAGCTTATCTTTACGACGAGATATCTAGCGAATCTACCATGTAAGAATTATTCCATTCCTAAGCTCTATACCTTTAAGTTCTATGATTACGACTACCTCCCCAATCCAAGAAACTTATTTAAACTTTCAATAAGAATCAATGTTGATCACATGCGTTTCACACTGGACTTCCAAACCAGCTTATCAGACATCCGAAGATAAGGGTATTATATCCCATGGTTCACTCTCCTAGGTTACACACAACCTATCACATTCTTCACAAAAAAGGTACGCACATATTCCAAGTGACGTTTCCATCGTCCCACAACATACGACTCATAACATCGGCGATGTGCCAGTGCACTGTGACCTCTAGAGTCAAGACATCCCCAAAATCAACACAACCTAAGCACTGATATCACGATGTCACATCCCTCCCTGAGGCACTGGGCATGGGATGCGAGGAACACGTGTCTATCTCATCATACCTTTTTTTATAAACTTGATTCCATTATCATATAAGGAATCCTTCATACATTTTTTTTCTTTTACATAACTTTCATCACAAAAGTGCTCTCCGGCCAATAGCACAAATTTTGACTTACAATTCAAAATAAAATACCAGCTGAATTATATCTCCCTGGACTCTAACCCAAATCAATACTTGTAGTGGACCATACCTATTATAAAAAAAATTATGGGGGTGAGTAACAGAATCCACATGCTCACCAATCACTAACAACGGTATTATAAATTGCACAATGGAAGGTAAAAAAGTTCATCACTTTGAAAATAGAATATCATTTTGCAAAGATAACCTTTATCTTAGAAAGATCTTAAATTCTCAAAACTTCATCAATTCAGACATTTTGTTTTACTTCATCTTCATTCCGTTATTTCACTTAGTAGAGAAAAATATTTATAATAAAGTTTTTCAAAACTCATCTTTCTCAAATTATAGATGTCTCATCTTAGTTCAACCATTACTTCAACCGTTATCTCTTAGAAAAGAGTTGTTCATCATTTTACCATTCATTATCTTTTAAGAGAGAATTTTCCATCATAATACCATTCACCTCCCAGTGGAGGAATTTCGTATACATCGTAACATCACTTCTCAGTGGATGAATTTCCAACAACGACCTCCCAGTGGAGGATTTTCAATAACTACCTCTCAGCAGAGGAATTCCAATATTATTTTTGTTTATTCACTTAGTAGTGATAATTATATATTTTTACCCATCATATCCACTTAGTAGTGGTAACATATTTAATCATTTATTTCTCTTGTTCTTTCATTAACCATCGATCACAAAACACTTCTTACGGAGCCTCGGGTTGAATTAACCTCTCAACTAGGAGTTGTTGTAGTATTGTTGCCGTTAATGTCCCGCCTACTCAATGAACAGGGTTAAGGATCATTCTTTGGGCCACCTCCACAATGCTCAGTGGTAGAGCTAATAGTCACCCGTGACTTATCCACAATATACATATATATATAATAATATGGCATATACCCACGAACGCTTGTGCAGTATACCCATCACATGACATTTGACCACGAACGCTTGTGCGACATATTCTTTTATTTTAAGACTACCATAATATGCATATTGTGTTCTTTAATAAAGTATCACAACTTTTATTTAATTTTCCATTATATGCCCAT
>JAUTBS010227763.1:0-11493 GCA_032361285.1 Aequorea victoria | reverse complement strand
CCACAGACTCCTCCTCCTATGAGGTCTACCTGGATTAGTAAACCTGTAATGCGTTATTCACCATCTTTGAATTACCTATTGCTAACAGATAGTGGTGAACCAGAATATTTTGAAGAGGTATTGCATGTCGATACTAGTGAGAAGTGAGAGCACGTTATGGATGATGAGATGGAGTTTCTATTATCAAACCAAATATGTGATCTAGTACACTTACCTAAGGGTAAGTCAGCTCTACAAAACAAGTGAGTCTACAGGCTGAAGAAAGATGTTGATGGGAGCAAGAGGTACAAGATAAGACTAGTAGTAAAGGGGTTTCAGCAGAAGTAGGGGATTGACTACATGGAGATTTTCTTATCAGTTGTGAAAATTTTCATCATCAGGTCAGTATTGAGCATTGTTACAGCAAAGGACCTACACCTAGAGCAGTTGAATGTCAAAAATATTTTCCTTCATGGGGATCTAGATGAGGACATATTTATGATACAGCCATAGGAATATGCACTGAGAGGATAGTAGAACTAACTTTGCAAACTCAAGATAAGTTTGTATAGTTTGAAATAGGCCCCGAGGAAATGATAATGGTATAAAAGGTTTGATACATTTATGGCTAATATTGAGTTTAGTAGATGCCATGCAGATCATTGTTGTTATTTTAAGGAACTTTCAACATCTTATCTTATACTGCAATTGTATGTGGATGCATGTTGGTTATAAGGTCAGATATGGATGAGATTGGCAATCTCAAAACTCAATTATTCAAGGAATTTGAGATAGAAGATCTGGGTATAGCTAAACAGATTCTCGTTATTGTGAGGAACCCCTCATTCGAAAAACTTTGCCACCCTCGTTCTTTTCCTTTTTGAAAAACACGCTCTCGAGAATTTTAGAGATAAAAGAAAAAGCAATTTGTTTTATTGTTTTGAAAAAAGAGCTTCCCCCAAATGCGTCCGTGTTAAAAGCCGCACAATTGGAGTCGCCACTTGGTTTTCAAAAAAATTAAGAAACCAAAACTTTTAAGGAACTAGTACATCCTTACCAGGGATAATGGTTCAGGAGCTAGGGTACGAAAGGGGAAGGTGTTAGGCACCCCTCTCCCCCGATTCGAAGATCAGCCTTTACTTAACCATTTCTTTTTGTTCTTGTCTTAAAGTTATCAAGAGCAACACATACAAAAAGGGGGTTGAAGAGAGAACATTAAAAAGCAAACAAGGAAGTAAAGCTTAATCTAAAACTAGAGGCTTTCTATGCATTCTTACACTTAAAGGCATGTCAAAGGGGAGATCGCAACACGTCATTGCAGTGTACACATATAGAACATGTTGTTAAAGCAAAAAAGATGCAGAAAAATCTAGTGGAAATGGCTACTGGAAAGCCACTGGTTGCAAACTGAGGTGGCGCACGCCACCTCATAACCTGGCGCGCGCCATCTGGGCATGGCGTGCGCCACCTTTGGGCTCTCTGGAAGTGGCGTGTGTCACTATAAAAGAGTGACCTCGACACAGGGAGGTCCAAAAGGGGATACTATTTTAAGAAAATAGTGTGTTCTTTGTGTGAGGGTGTTTTTATAGAAGAAAGAAAGCAAAAAATAAAATATGGCAATTCATGTAAGATTTTTGGCAAGTAGTCTAAACTCTACATTTTATGCATTTATAAAACTAAAAGACTAAGAAAAAAGAAAAATATGTTTTTCTAAGAGATGGAAAAACATGCTTGAACAAAAAAGAGAAAATAGAGCCGGGAAGAACAAGGCCAACGGCCTCTTTCTCCCCTTTTACCGAATAGAAAGAAGTTCTAAGGAAGAAAAATGATGAATAAATGAAAAAGATGAGAAAGATAGGATCAACCATATATCCTAGAAGAAGAATAAAGTTTGAAGCAGTTCTGAAGCTTTTTCCTCAAATACGGCGCGTCCTCGGGAAGCCTTTTGTGCGGTATTTGAGTCCTAGGAATCCTTCCAATGCAAGGGATTCTAAATTAGGCAGACTCAGTTTCGAGTTTCAGGATTTTCTAATGCTTAAATTATATTTTGGTAGAGGTTTGGCTTGTATACGAGTTGGGATTTAATTCTACAGAGGTTTGATGCTCAGAGAATTGCTGATTGGGGGCCTAAAATTGGCAGAGTTTTGCCTTGTGTATCAGTTGGGGTCTAAAATAGGAGAGCCAAGGCCTCCTATTTATAGATTTTGGGTGAGGAGTTGTCTTAGAGTCGAAGTTTCCTCTCAAAGTGGCGTGCGCCAGGTTAAAAGTAGCGTGCACTACTTAGAGGTGGCACAACGCCATGGGTAAATGTGGCTTAGGACTCTGACATGTCATGGCTAGCGGCACAGGAAAAGTTGTGGTGTGGCGCCAGGGCAAATGTGGCTCAAGGTTTGAAATGGCAGATGGTTTTTGGAGGGAAGTGGCGTGCACCACTTAGAGGTGGTGCAATGCTAGGTTGTGCTGTACCAATGAATGTTTCTGGTATTTTGAATATTTTAAGTTGTTTTTGGGGTGTCTTGGGGTTTCTCTTGAACTCTCGGACTTGCACAGAGCCTCCTTCAACGCAGCTGATGTATGCATTCATCATCGGAAGCTAACGGAACCATCTTAAACTAGCCTATGCGCAGTTTATTCAAAATTAGAGTGTCTACAGTTGTCCCTCTTTGATAGAACTCGAGCTACAATGTGTGGGTGAGTGAATGTCAAAGTACCATATTACCGCAAAGCGTGGGTGCGTGAATGTTAAAGTACCATAGACAGTCTCTTTTGATTAAACCGTTCTTAGGCTGAGAAAAACAAGAAAAAACAAAAGTGAAAGAAAAGTTATCATTTTAAGGTCATGAGTAGACCACGTTCGTAGTTTAAAGTTATGTCGGACTACGTACCTAGTTTATAGTCGTGTTGGACTGTGTACCCAATTTATAGTCATGCTGGACTGCATGCCCAATTTATAGTCGTGCCGAACTACGTACGTAGTTTAGAGTCATGTAAGATTGTTTATTCAGTTTAAAGTCATGCCGGACTGCATGTGTGGTTTAAGGTCATTTAGAACCCAAGGTACTCATTTTAATGTCATGAGATGGACAGGTTTATTTAGTTTTAGGTCGAGGCACGGACCCAAAGTACTCATTTTTAGGTCATGAGATGGACTCAAACCACTTAGTTTAAGGTCGTGAGACAGACCTTCTTTGAAATCTCGGGTGTGAGGATGAAGCTTGGCATGTAAGCAAGATAAGATGATCGGTGATCGGTAATGACTTTAAAAACTTCAATATTATTGGGAACGAACCTTAATTTTTAGAATTTTTTAATCTAAAAATGATAAAATTGACGAATGGGAAGTGGAAAGGTGGTTGGCGCCACGTGTTTCTAGGCTGAGTTGGCATTATGAGGAGAGAGGTAGTGGAGTGCCATCTGTCGATTGGACTGATTGGTGACACGTTGAGGGAAGTGGCACTGAGCTAGGTAATAATTAGGCTGACCAGGCGCACAAGGAAGGAAGTGGCGCAGTGCTGCGTGTGTTGGCGTGCCACCAAGAAGTGCAGTGGCACAGCACCATGTGGAATGAGTGAAGTGGCACAACGTCACGTGTACCTGGCGCAGCACCAGGTATGCTGAGGGACACAATTTTTCCTTTAAGCTGGAACGGTGGTTCATTTAATATTTTTAATTAATCTCGACTTGGGTTACGTATTGACATTTCTCGAGAATAATGGGCTTTCCTTCGATCTCCCCGATCTGGTGTAACTCATTGGGTCCAGCGTTCGACGGCTTAGTGGATGATCCAAATGGTCCCATTTTAGCTAGATCTCTGTTCGTCCTGACCAACTTTAGGTTGTGTCGTACGTATTCCCGAGGGAATTAACTAATTTTTTTTGTCCCTAGACAAATGTTTGCATATTTTTCTAGGAGGTTTTTAATATTTTTAATTAACTTTGACATTGGGTTACGTATCAACATTTCCCGAGAAGAAAGGGCTTCCCTTCGATCTTCCTGATCCGGTGTAACACATTGAGTCCTGCGTTCGACGGCCTAGTGAACGACTCGAATGGTCCTATTTTAACTGGATCTCTGCTCGTCCCGACTAACTTTAGGTTGTGTCGTACGTATTTTTGAGGGAATTAATTGATCTTTTTTTATCCCTAGACAAATGTTTGTACATTTTTCTAGGGGGTTTAATATATTTGTAATTAACTCTGACTTGGGTTACATATTAACGTTTTCCGAGAAGAAAGGGCTTTCGTTCGATCTGTCGGATCTGGTATAACGCATTGGGTCCTACGTTCGACGGCTTAGTGGACGATCCGAATGCGTCCTATTTTGGATGGATCTCTATTTGTCCCGACCAACTTTAAGTTGTGTCGTACATATTCCCGAGAGAATTAACTGATCTTTTTTTATCCCTAGACAAATGTTTGCACATTTTTCTAGGGGGGTTTAATATTTTTAATTAACTCTAACTTGGGTTATGTATCAACGTTTCTCGAGAATGAAGGGCTTCCTTTCGGTCTGCCCGATCTGGTGTAACGCATTGGGTCCTGCATTCGACGGCTTAGTGGACGATCTGAATACATCCCATTTTGGTTAGATCTCTGTTCATCCCGACCAACTTTAGGTTGTGTCGTGCGTATTCCCGAGAGAATTAACTGATCTATTTTAGTGTTCTTTGATAAACATTTTTACGTTACTCTAGGGGGGTTGTTGTTAATTCACACTTGGGTTACATAGCAACATTTCCCAAGATGGGCAGGCTTTCCTTCGTCGTGCCTGAATTAGATTACGCTTCGCACTTTCGCTCAGTGACCCTTGCGGGCTACTTCGGCTCTTGGTCATTCTAAGTTGTGTTTCACGCTTCCTTAGTTGGGTAGGGGTAATCTTACCTGGCCGACTTAGGTTGTGTTGCCCATTCCCCGAAAGGGTTGTGGTGGCTTTGTCCCTAGATAAACGTTTTTGCATTTTTCTAGGGAATTTATTATTAGGTTTTGTCACTAGACAAATGTTTTCACATTTTTTTAGGGCTTTGTTGACTTTACATTTTTGTTTGTCCCTAAAAAAATGTTTGCACATTCTTTTAGGAGAATTTTTCATTCATTCATTCATTTTTTTGGACAAGTACTTTCACATTTTCCTATATTTATTGAACTTCTTTTTGGTCCAACTTAGGTTTCACTTTTACGCTTCCTAAAACATAATTTTTCAATTTTCAGGCACTAAGTAAATATTTGCACATTTTCTTAAATTTACTAAATTTTTGCTTTTGGTCTAACTCAGGTTCCATTTCAAAGCTTCTTAAGAGAGAATTTTCCATTTTAGGTTACAAGATAAGCGTTTACACGCTTTTTTAGATTTATTGGACTTTTCTTTTTGGTTCACAAATTAAGTTACGCTTCCTGCTACTTAACATGATAAATTTTCTATTTTCTTAGTCAGATTATGCTTTCTCTTTTCTTTTAGCTTTTTTGCTTTTAGTTTATCTTATCTGACAATTTTTTGTGTTTTTCTTCTTTTTTGCAGGCGGGCGATTATATACGGGGATTCGGAGGCTCTTCCCGAATCCTTTGAGTGGTACGCGATTCTCCCTCTGGGGAGCTGGGTTCTTGTTGATGGATTCGAGTTTAGCCAATTCATCTCCCTCCTCGCAAGTACTTATAATGACCGAGTAATCACGATGGTGCTAGCAGAGAGATGGTGGGACACCACTAATACTTTCCATTTCCAGTCGTTTGAGGCGATCGTGACCCCGCTTGATTTCGCCTTCATCATGGGGATCAGGGTGGGGGAGATCTGATCACGCTCAACTCTACTGTCAGCTCGTGCCCAGAGGTACTCATCTATTGGCTGGGTGTTGTCCCACCACACGCTGATCGGGGACGTATCCAGTACGCCTAGCTCATAGAGAGATATATAGGGTTCGAGTGCACCGAGCCCCGCCACTTCGAGTGGGTTGTTTGGGAATTCTTACTCTATCTGTTCAGTGCTTTCCTATTCACAAACAGGAATAACAACATTTAGTTGCACTTTCTGGGAGCCCTGCATGATTTTTAGCAGGTGTCGTCCTTCGACTAGGGAAGAGCAGCGCTGGCCACCTTGTATACCGGCCTCCGGTACGTGTGTCGGACCAAGGAGATGTCCGTGGTAGGATACTGGTGGATCTTCGAGGTTTGATTCTCATCACACTCTTTGTCTCTTCAGTTCAGTTGGATATTAACTCTTATCAACATGGCCTAACACTTATTCTGCTTATTTGTTGTTTTTTTTTGTTTTTTTTGTTTTTTTTGTTATCTTTTCTGTGTTTCTTCTTTCTTTTCTCTCTTCTTTTTTTTATCTTATTTTATTTACAAATGTGGGCCTACGAGTTCCTGGATTTATCACACCCAGATAACACTTACCCAGATCCCCAGATCATCCCACGGGTAGCCCGGTGGGGTCGGGACACTCGAGAGAGGAGGGAGGATGCAAAGGATCTGAATACCTACTGTCTCCGTCTGGATTGCCTATCCCCCCGCACATGTATATTCTATTTTTCTTATTTTACGCATGTTTGATTATATTTTTGTGATTCCTCTTGTATGTAACCTGTGTTGGATTTGTTTTTTAGGTGAATTAGCAGGTGTGGGAGGGCATGAAGGCTAGGGCAGACGAAGATCTAATAAGGAGCTGTCAGGCTCATCAGAGGAGGATCCTGCTGGAAGGTCCATTTCGCTGGGAGTGGTTCTTTGGCGAGCGGAGTGTCCGACAGTTGCTGGGACTGGACCATTTCTGCATCCCTCAGCCACCTCCATTCAGCATGAGGTCAATGTATGCCATATCATCCGAGGATGTCGCTGAGGCATTGTACGGCCTCATGGCTGGGGATTTCCTAGCAGAGGGGGAGTACGATGCCTTTACGTGCGGCTATCTGATGCGTTCGATGGGCATCCAGCTTGCAAAGGTGTAGGCTGGACATCTCTCAATGTCTCGAATTCCTCCGATGGCGGGTGGTCGTCCTACTCCTACAACTGCTTGTGATGTTGTGACTACTCGAGCTACCCCTGCTGGTGGCATCTGGGCTAACACTCCGGGTCAGGCCTCTTCTTCCTTGCCTTCAATACCTCGGGAGGTGCATACTTTTCCTAACTAGTTTTTGTACATCATTCTTATTCCCATTCTCGAGGTACCGGAGTTGCGTCTTGATGGTAGGGATGAGCAGGTATTTCCTACTTTTCTCTCTTTATTTTGTGCCTCTTCTTCTTTTAACCAGATATGTCAGTCCATCTAACATTTTCTTTTCTTGGTTCTTTGTTTCTATTTCAGGTCCTCCAGGTCCCTCGTGCTTATATAGAGAGCTTCCTCAATGTTTTTTCAGGCCTGGTGGTCTTAGTGAAGCAGCAGCCTCAGATGCTTGTGGAGACACACGTGCATCATGTCCCCCGACGTACTCAGCTTCCTCCTCGTCCAGTGATTATTCTTGCTTTATTCGCTCGTACGTCTTCTCTTTTTTATCATTATTTTCTATTCAGTGCGCGTGTACGCATGCTAACTGTACTTATTCTTTCTTCTCTTTCTCTATCTTTTTTGCAGCCTCGCTCCGCCAGTCGTACCTCCGTTCATGGGACATCCTCGTCCTCTCATGTTTCCCCTCCAGTTGTTGTTGATCTATCTGTAGTTGCTTCTCAGAAATCAGCCCTGTCGACTGGAGCTCGAACACGTCCAATCGATAGTGACGAGGACTTTGACTCGGAGAATGCCACTACATCTGTATCCTCCCTCCCGGAGCCTCCGTGTCACACTCGTCGCTAACGTGATTAGGATGTCCTATGTTTTTCTTTCTTTTTATTGGATGTAGGCCCATGATACACTTTTCTTTTCTTGCATATATATATATTTTTTTTATTATGGGATAGGCCTTCGTGCCTAATTTGGGTTTATTTATCATTCTCCCCCTTTTTTAGTCTCTTTTCCTTTTCTCTCTTCTGTATGGATATATTTTTTTTATTATATATACATGGATGAATTGTGCTTTATTTACATGGTTGCATGATCTGTATATCTAGAGAGGTTCTCTATATACAGGGATTAAGTATGTATAGGAAATATTTACAAGAAATATTTATAGATGTGCATGGTGTGTACAAGATGACTTATTTACAGGGTATGGTTATGTACAGGGCATGGTTATGTACATGGTGCTATTACAGGGTGTACTATTTACAAAGGTTTATTTATAGGGAAGGTTATTTACAAAGATTAAAGAATTTATTTATAAATAATATTTACAAAGGATTTTATTTACAGGGGAGGTTATTTACAAGGATTAAAGAATTTATTTACAAAGAATATTTACAAAGGATTTTATTTACCAGAGAAGGTTATTTACAAGGATTAAAGAACTTATTTACAAAGAATATTTACAAAGGATATATGTACATGAAAGGTTATTTACAAGGAATAAAGGTTTTACAAGAGAAGGTTATTTACAAGGAATCTTATTTACAAGAGTTATTTACAAGGATTAATGTACAAGGATGTTTGCGCCCTTTTTCGGATTTTCGTTGCATTTTTTATATTTGTACGAATACATATTCATGGATGTTAGGAGATAACAGGGCATAGGCCGAATCGGTCACGCTAACACCCGTACATATTAAGTGTCAGTGGTGACAGGCATGGACACAAAATAGGGAGAGAGAATAAAGCTGCTTTTTTTTAAAAATAGATGTGGCGCGACGCCATAATGGGATGACATTGCACACGCCATGTTGATGTGGCATGCGCTATGCTGAGGTGGCAGACGCCATGTTGAGGTGGTGCAGCACCATGTGCTGATCAAATTCGAGGCCAAATTCTGATCCCCCAAATTTCTATGAAAAGAGGTCCAGCATTCTCTTAACAGCCATCCTTGATTTTGTAACATGGCTTCTTTCACCCAAAATTCTCTCTCTTGCTAGACCGATGAGATTACCAGTATCGAGCAAACCAATTTTGTGAATTTTGGTTTGAATGCACTTTTTCATCTGAGTTCTGTGAGGATAGACTAGAATTCTCTGAAGGCATCCACCCAATTGTGGGGTCCGGTGGCTCATACTTTCAGGCTTGGAGACAAGGAGCTCTATCCGACCATCGAAGAGTTCAAAGTTATTCTACATCCTTTCCCTCGAGAGGAGATTTTGATTTCCTCATCGTCGATGAGTCTAAAGAAACTCTTACGGGATTTATGCCGTTTGAATGGTAGTGAAGCTTCTCTCGTTTTGTATGGTGGGGTTCTTGACACATCCTGCCTGGTGAGTCGCTTCCGCCCTGTCGCTCACTTTTTGACTTCACTCTACGGTATTGTCGTCGCTATGCCTTGTGCATCTATTTTCTGGTCCATTTTCTTCTTTTCCCGAGAGATGACGATGTCAGCACTACCTTAGTACAGGTAGCCTCCCAAATAAAGGAGCAAAAGAATTTTGTACCCTTGACCCTGGCAAAGAGACTGATTGGTTTGGACGTTGTGCAGTTCAGTGCCTTTTTTGCTTTTGCGGACAGCCCCTACTCCTCCAGGTATCTCTCAAATCTCTCTTTTTTACACTTTTTTCTCAATTTTTCTGCTCAGGCTCTCATTTTTCTCATGTTTCTGAATTTTTTCACTCAACTCTCCTTTTATATATCTCTCGGTTTTTTTGCTCAACTCTTCTTTTTTGTATTTCTCTCTCAGATCTGGTTGATGGAGAAGATGAATATTTTGGAGTATCCACTTGCGAGAGTCTATACTCCGAGAGCATTTTTGCAAAAACGGGTTTGTTGTCCCTGCATTACCATGGATGAGTGGCAAGATTTCTTTAAAGCTCAAACGGGCAAAAACATCTGCTGGCCTTGTCCCTGGTAGACTATTCCTGTAGCGACGGCTTTGATCATGGAGCACTCCGGCGTCTTGCTTATAGGCTTGAGTTTGACCACTTTCTATTTTCCTTCTTGTATTCTGCGTTAGCCGGGTCGTACTCAATCGTGCCCTCCGACAGCAACTCACATGTCCACTTTGTCTCATTACGCTCCATTTTTGGAGCATTATCGGCAGTTCTGGTCATCTCGAAGGATGATTGACTTGAAAGATCCCTGATTGATGCTTTTCTGACATAATCCACACAGCTGGGATGGGATATGGGGTATGAAGAAGACAATGATGTGAAGAGAAAAGGAGGACTCAATCTAGTTGTTCTTGCTGCACTTTCATTATTATGTCATCTTCTTTCTCTTTTGTTTTTGTTTTTAGAGAAAGACTTAGGATTTGTACTTTTCTCTTTTCGTGTATAAACTTTGTTCATTAAGACTAAGTAATAAAAATTTCTCCCTTTTCTGATCTTTGATCTTCTCACATCATGACTTGATGTTCGTTTTTGCCATATAATAAAAATTAATCAATAAATTTTAAAAAGATCTTTACATTGAAATCATAATCAGATAGAGGGTTTTTAAGAGATGAAGTACTTGGGTAAGTGTTTTTCCTTTTTCTTTTTTGTTTTTTTTGTTTTTGGGAGAAAGGTTTATTTATGTACAGGTTTGGACCGAACTTTAAATTGAAGTTGCCTACGTATCTCAAAGAAAAGAAATCAGGCCACAACGTAATTCTGGTCTGGTTCCACTCTGGGTTTTAACACTCTACTTTTTTGATATTCTTATTTTGCCAAAGTTGCCCTTTCGAGTTTTCAACTTTGCAGGCTGCTCTTACTTTTGCCTGGGTTATTGATTTCATCAATTTTTAAACCCAGTGAGCATCTCTTATTTATATATATATATATATATTTTTTTTTTAAGGGTAGTACTTTTTAAGTTGGTCCAAATTGGTTGGGGTATTGAAAGTGTTTCCATCCAGGTCTATAATAATAACGGCACCTCCCGTCATAATAGATTTGATTATGTATGGACTGGCCCAATTTTATTTGAATTTCCCTCTTGGGTCAAAGATAGGGGCTTGGATTTCTTTGAGTATGAGGTCCCCTTCCTTGAGATCTCTGGTTTTGACCTTTTTATTGAATGCCTGGGCTACCCTTTTTTGATAGCCTTGGATGTGAAATAGCGCCTTTAGTCGTCACTCATCAAACAAAAGCAAGTCCTCGGAACGATCCCTTTGCCATTTCTCTTTAGATATGCTGCACTCTGCTAGAACTCGGAAAGAAGGAACTTCTAGCTCTATGGGTAGGACAACTTCCATCCCATAGATTAGAGAATAAGGACTGACTCCTGTCGAGGCTCAGATTAACGTCCTATAACCCCAAAGGGCAAATGGTAGCTTTTTTGGCCAATCCTTGCTGGCTACAATGGCCCTTTGCAGGATTCTCTTTATATTCTTGTTAGCCGCCTCGACTGCTCCATTAGTCTGCGGCTTGTACGGTGATGACTTGTGTGATATAATCTTGTATTCTTCCATCAAATCTAGGACTTCTCCTTGGAAGTGAGACCCATTATCTGATATGATTTTGTGAGGAACACCATATCGGAAAATGATATTCTGCTTGATAAACTTGGCCACATGCGAAGCTCTTAGGACTGAAAATG
>JAUTBS010227652.1:0-11493 GCA_032361285.1 Aequorea victoria | reverse complement strand
CATCAATTCTATCTCCTAATTTTCTATTTTTCTTTTTCTTAATTAAATGGTCACATCAAGCTTCCCACTAAGGGGCTTCCGGCCAGGGGTATATTGGGCACTTAAAAATTATTTTATTTTAGTTATTTTTATTATTTAGATAATTATGTGGGCCTCTTTTTAATTCTTGATAAAAATTTGACATTTTTTAAAATTTCTAAGACTTCCACTCTTGATTGAGTTTTAAATGAGTCAATTGGGTTCTAAAATTTAGTTTGGGTTCATTGATTTTATTTATGAGTCCATGATCTTGAACTTTTATGTTGAACTCTAACCCAAAATCTCATGTTTGAGTTGTGATCCAAAAGACCAAACATTATCCTTTAATTCCACATCAAAATTCCTTAGGTTCTAACCCTTGTTCTTTCAATTTAATTCAAATCCAACTAGAACTTGGGCTCCAGGACATCTAACACCTTGTTTGGATTCAATAATCCATTTCCCTTAGGCCATAAGGCTTTGTTTGGTTTAATGGGAAATAAATTCCCTATTTTGAGTGTCCTGTAACTTGATGTTTTGGCATCAACAATCCGACATCAAACTATGTAAAATTCATAGAGGTGAGTCACCTGCTAGTCAGTACTGTGTGTGGTATAAACACACAAAAAGATCATAAGTGCTAGAAATCTGGTGACTTTGAAAAGCAACTGTGTGGACATTGTTGAAAGGTTTGGAGCACACCCGCAACTGTTCTTCCATAGTAAAGAAATCTCAAGAGGTGCTTGAGGAGTGAACGTAGGCTAAGTTAAAGTCGAACCACTATAAATTCTAGTGTTATTCTCTTTCTCTATCCTCAATCTCTTGCTTGCTTGTAGGCTTACACTTTTAGGATGCTAGTATTCATTCATGTTTTAAATAAGTTATTTAGAATCCATAAATTTTTTAAAGACCCTATTCACCCCCCCTTTAGGGTCGTCATATAACTTAACAATTGGTATCAAAGTCTCGTCTCTTTATTTAAGACCTAATAGTCTAAGAGGATCTGTATGACAACCTCTAGTGGAAACACTCTTTCTGAAGGGTAATCCACAAATACAAAACAACGGCAATAGCAAGAAACAAGATAGGTAGTCAAGACCCGGAGAAGGAGCACATAAGAATCACGAAAAAAGAACAAAAAGAAAAAAAAAGGTTGTGGGTAGTGATACCCAGCTTAAACAAAAAAAAGAATCGTGGAGCATCGGCTCGATGATAAAGGAACCTCAGCTCGATGATAAAATAACTCAGTATTTCTTTAAAAAATCCTGAGCGAGAGAAAGAAAGGGTGCGGGTGATAGAACCCAGCTTAAAAACAAAAATGACATAAAGATGCTGAATCTCTACACCTAAAAAGTGGTTGTGAGAAAAACCCGACTTAGAAGAGTGTCAAAACTATCTCAACGCCTCAGGATTCACAATGATCCCAGATAAAGGTACGAAAAGAAGGTGCGGGCAAGGCCCGACATTTTGTCGAGACTTGAATCTCAAACGGTAGAAGAAAAAGAAAGGTTTGGGAGCAGAGCTTGGCTTTCCATCGAGACCTGAATCTTAAACGACAGAAAAAAGAAGAAGAAAGGTTTGCGAGCGGAGCTCGGCTTTCCATCGAGACCTAAATCTTGAACGGTAGAAAAAGAAAAAGAAAGGTTTGCGAGCAGAGCTCGGCTTTTCGTCGACACCTGAATCTTGAACGGTAGGAAAAAGAAAGTTTTGCGAGCAGAGCTCGACTTTCCGTCGAGACCTGAATCTCGAACGACACAAAAAAAAGGTTTGCGAGCACAGCTCGGCTTTTCGTCGAGACCTGAATCTTGAATGGAAAAAGAAAACCAAGGGTGTGGGACGATACCAAATTGCGCTCTCTGTCGACTCTTAGAAGGCTGAATCTCTATGGACAAAGAAAAAGGAAAAATACGGGCACGGGACAATACCGGCCTATCCGTCGAGACGTATCTCTACGGCCAAAGAAACAAAAGTTTACAAGAGTAGCCCGGCTTGTCCACTGAGACTCTGAATCTCAAACGACAGATGAAAAATTGAGGGTGCAGGACAATACCAACTTGCCCTCTTCGTCAAGTCTGAGAAGGCTGAATCTCTACGGGAAAAGAAAAAAGAAAAATATGGGCACGGGATGATATCGGTCTATCCGTCGAGACGTATCTCTACGGCCAAAGAAAAAAAGGTTTTCGAGAGGAGCTGGCTTGTCCTCTGAGACTCTGAATCTCAAACGGCAGATAAAAAGCCGAGGGTGCCGGATGATAACAACTTGCCCTCTCCATCGAGTCTCAGAAGGCTGAATCTCTACGGGCGAAGAAAAGAGAAAAATACAGGCACGAGACGATACTGGCCTATCCGTCGAGATGTATCTTTATGGCCAAAGAAAAAAAAAGTTTGCGAGAGAAGCCCGACTTATCCGCTGAGACTCTGAATCTCAAAAAGTAGACGAAAGACCGAGGATGTGGGACGATACCAACTTGCCCTCTTCGTTGAGTCTCAGAAGGCTGAATCTCTATTGGCAAAGAAAAAAGAAAAATATAGGCACGGGACGATACCGGCCTATCCATCGAGACGTATCTCTACGTCCAAAGAAAAAAAGATTTGCGAGAGGAGGCCGACTTGTCCGCTGAGACTCTGAATCTCAAACGAAAGATGAAAAAATAAAGGTGCGGGACGATACTGACTTACCCTCTCCGTAGAGTCTCAGAAGCATGAATATCTATGGGCAAAGAAAAAAGAAAAATATGGGCACGGGACGATACCGGCCTATCCGTCGAGACATATCTCTACGGCCAAAGAAAAAAAGATTTGCGAGAGGACCCCGACTTGTCCGGTGAGACTCTAAATCTCAAACGGAAGATGAAAAACTGAGGGTGCGGGACGATACCAACTTGGCCTCTCCATTGAGTCTCAGAAGGCTGGATCTCTACGGATGAAGAAAAAAGGAAAATATGGGCACGGGACGATATCGGCCTATTCATAGAGACGTATGTCTACGACCAAAGAAAAAAAGATTTGCGAGAGGAGCCTGGCTTGTCAGCTGAGATTCTGAATCTCAAACGGAAGACGAAAAACTAAAGGTGCGAGACAATACCGACTTGCCGTCTCTGTTGAGTGTGAGAAGGCTAAATCTCTACGGGCAAAGAATAAAGAAAAATATAGGCATGAGACGATATTGGCCTATCCATCGAGACATATCTCTACAGCCAAAGAAAAAATATTTGTGAGAGGAGCCCGACTTGTCCGTTGAGACTTTGAATCTCAAACGGAAGACGAGAAACTGGGGTGTGGGACGATACTGACTTACCCTCTTCGTTGAGTCTCAGAAGGCTGAATCTCTACGGGTAAAGAAAAAAGAAAAATATGAGGACGAGACGATAACGACCTATCTTTCGAGACGTATCTCTACGGCTAAAGAAAAAAAAGGTTTGCGGGAGGAGCCCAGATTTTCTGCTAAGACTCTGAATCATGAATTGGCAGACGAAAAACCGAGGGTGCAGGACAATACCGACTTGCCCTCTCGATCAAGTCTCAGAAGGTTGAGTCTCTATGGGCAAAGAAAAAAGAAAAATACGGGTACGGGACGATACTGGCCTATCCGTTGAGACTCTAAATCTATACGTCTAATGAGAAAAAGGTTTGCGAGAGGATCCCGGCTGGTCCATCGAGAAAGGTAATGGAAAGCCCCGGATTTTATTCGTCAAGGCTCTGAATCTCTACGGAAAAACATAAAAGGGGAGGTTTCGAAAGTGTAACCAAAGGAAAAAACTTTTTGCCAAGCGGCGAGAAATGGTGCGAAGTGTACATCGGCTTTTCGTCAAGACTTATCTCTCTACGGTTACAGAAACAAAAAAAAGGGTGCGGGACGATACTGGTTTATCCGTCGAGACTCTAAATTTTTACGGTGAGAAAGGAAAGGGGAAGGGAGACGAAACGCGACCTTTCCGATGAGAAGCTGAGCTCATACGGCAAGGAAGGTCGTGTTGTGGGACGAAACCGACTTAACAAGTGAGCCGGAGCTCGAATGGCGAAGGATGCGGGACAAAGCCAACTTATAAATTGACCAACTAACACTTGCGGGGCGATACTGGTTTAACCGACGAGCCAGAGCTTGAACGACGAAGGATACGGGACAAATCTGACTTATACCTTGACCAACTAACACTAAAGGGGGATGTGGTATAAAAGACCGACTTACACAACAAAATTAAGGACTATCATCGGGAAGCATCGAGGCGTGGCTCGATGGCAAAGGAACTCAGAACTCAGAAGATTTCGGGCGAACTGAACACAAAGAGGAAACGCAAAGGACCTACCAAGAATTAGACTGGGTCCCGACCCAACTACTACGAGACTCGGGATGACCAACGAAGGGTCCCGGAAAGAAAGAGGCATGGGTTGGTAAAAACTTGGCTCTTATAAAAGAGAAGAGGTTGGGCTGACAACCCAATGACCGTAAAGGTTCGGGATAACCCCAGAGGGGACCTAAAAAAAGAATAAGGTACGGGTTGATGAGGCCCAGTTCTAGACGCAAAAGAAAGAAGTCGGGTCTGAAGCCCAACGATCTCAAGGGTTCGAGACAACCTCGAGAAGTCTCAAAAAGAGAAAAAAAAACACGGGTCAATGAAACTCGGCTGCAAATAAACGACAAAGGGGTTAGGCAACGGCCTAACAACATCAAACACAGGACAAACCACAGAGGGTTCTAGAAAAGAGAAAGAGAGACTCGGGTGATGAAACCCGGCTTAAAGAAAAAATTGAGGTTAGGCAACAACCTAACGACGTCAAATACGAGACAAACTACGGAGGGTCGCAAGAAAGAGAAAGAGAGACTCAGGTGATGAAACTCGGCTCAAAGAAACGACGAAGGTTAGGTAATGACCCAATGGCGTCAAAACATAGGACAAACCACAGAGGGTCCTCGAAAATAGAAAGAGAGACTCGGGTGATGAGACTCGGCTCAAAAGAAATGCCAAAAGTTAGACAATGGCCTAACGGCGTCAAATCACAAAATAACCACAGAGGGTCACGAGAAAGAGAGACTCCGGTGATGAAACCCGACTCAAAAGAAACGACGAAGGTTAGGCAACGACCTAATAGCGTTAAATACGGGACAAACAATGGATGGTCCCGGGAAAGAGAAAGAGAGACTCGGGTGATGGAACCCGACTAAAAAAAAAAAGAGCTACTCTAATCAATCAAAAGCAGACATGAAAGAGAAATACATAACCTATAACGGTATTTATCCTAAAGGAAAATTTCTATGCTGACTAAATACGTATGAAAAGGCTTGGTAGTCCAGTAATTGGGTACCTTCTGTATAGGAATCAATAATATGCCTCCCCGACCACGTAGTACCTGGCCAGGTCAAACAGTGCGCAATGACCATTTTTTCCTGTATCCAAAGGGGTATATGGACAGAAGGTTTGTTTACTTCCCCCATATAGCTCTGAGACTGTAAACTGCCAAAGTGAAGGGTAGGTAAGCATTTGGCTTATTTTATTTTTTTATTTCTTATTTTATTTTGGAAAAGTACTCAATAAAAAAGGGAAGAAATGAGATGGAAAACTATGCATGCAATACTAATACTAATGATAAATTTAAGACAAGAACAGAAGAAACGTTTTTCAAGTTTAGCTCGCTTTCTTAAAAAGATTACAGTGGAGTCGCCACTGTGAGGAACCCGCTCTCTTTTTTTTCTTCTAATTTTAAAAACAACAAAGAGCCGCAATCATTTTTTTTTCTTTTTAAAACACGCTCTCGGGGTTTTTTAAAGATGAAAGAAAAATCGGTTTCGTTTTATTGTTCTGAAAAGAGAGCTTTCTCCAAACGCGTCCATGTTAAAGGCCGCACAATTGGAGTCGCCACTTGGTTTTTGGAGAAACCAAGAAACCAGAACTTTCAACGAACTAGTCTGTCCTTACCAGAGAAAATGGTTCGAGAGTTAGGGTATGAAAGGAAAAGGTGTTAGGCACCTCTCTCGCCTGATCCGAAGATCGGCCTTTACTTAACCGTTTCGTTTTGTTCTTGTCTTAAATTTAGCGAAAACAACACATAAAGAAATGGGGTTGAAAAGAGAACATTAAAAAGAAAATAAAGAAATAAAACTTAATCTAAAACTAATGTCTTATATGCATACTTACACTTAAAGGTATGTCAAGTGGGAGATGACAGCATATCAGTGCAGCTGATACATATAGAACATGTTGTTAAAATAGAAAGATGTAGAAAAAAGCTAGTGGAAGCCACTGGTTTTAAGCTGAGGTGGCGCACGCCACCTCTAACCTGGCGCGAGCCATCTGGTTATGGCGTGTGCTACTTTTGGACCCTCTGGAAGTAGCGCGTCACTATGAAAGAGTGAACTCGACACTCAGAAACTCAAAAGGGGCTACTATTTTAAGAAAATAGTGTGCTCTTGTGTGTAATTGAGTTTTTATACGAAAAGAAAGACAGAAAGATAGCATTTCCACAGATAGACCCAACACATAGAAAATATGCAGAAAATACTACTGGAAAAGGCTACTGGAAGCCATTAGTTTTTAAATAGAGGTGGCGCACGCCACCTTATAACCTGGCTCATGCCACATGGACATGGCGTGCCACTTCTGGGCTCTCTAGATATGGAACAGTGATCTCGACATTCAGAGGCCCAAAGGGGCTACTATTTTAAGAAAATGGTGTGCTCTTTGTGTGCGGGTGTTTTTATACAGATAGAAAGAAAGAAAAATAACATTTTACACATTTCTAAAGCTAAAAGGCTAAGAAAAAGAAAAAAAAAACTAACATACAGTTCTAATAACGGAGAAAACATGCTTGGACAAAAATGAAATAAAGAAAGAAATTGAGGAGAACGAGGCCAACAACCTCTTTCTCCCCTTTTACCGAATGGAAAGAAGTTCTAAGGAAAGAAAAGATGAATGAATGAAAAAAAGATGAGAAAATAGGAACTTACGGTATATTTCAAAAAAAGAGCGAAGTTTCAAGCAGTTCCGAAGCCTTCTCAAATACGGCACATTCCCGGGAGGCCTTCCGTGTGGTCTTGAAGTCTTCGAAGTCCTTCCAATGTAAGGGATTCTGAATTGGATAGTCGTACTTTCAAGTTTCAGGAATTGCTTATGCTTTAAATTTATATTTTCGTAGAGGTTCGGCTAGTATACGATTGCGGGATAAATTCTGCAGAAGTTTGGTACTCTGAATTAGGGGTTCCATCTTCTGAAATGGTGGGGGGGTTCTATTTATAAATTTTTGGCGAGGAGCTAACTTGGAGCTGAAGTCTCCTCTCAAAGTAGTCTGCGCCATGTGGAAGTGGCATGCTCTACTTAGAAGTGGCGCAACGTCAGGGGTAAATGTGGCTTCGGGCTCTGACATGGGTTGGCTAGTGGCATGGAAAGTTGTGGTGTGGCGCTAGGTTGGAGGAATGTGGCTTGGCTTTTTAAATGGCGCGTGGTTTGTTGGGGACAAGTGGCTTCTCTGCTGAAATTCTTCCTTTTACAAGTAAGAGGAAATGAGAAAGACAATTGTAAACCTCCTAGCAGTTGTCCCAGTTACTGTTCATGCTTCATATCCTAACAACATATATGTGTCTTGGTGCATGCAAGCAAGGATTTTTGGCTGGTTGCAGGCGGTTTGTAGGACTAGATGGTTGTCATCTCAAGGGACCATACAAGGGGAAATTGTTGACTGCAATTGGTATTGATGAAAATGGTAATAGTTCTGCCTTGCCTGTGCAGTAGTAGAAGGAGAAACAAAGGCATGTTGAAAATGGTTTTTTGAACTTCTGGAGCAAGACTTGGGAATAGGTAGAAGACATGGATTTACATTCATGTGAGACAAGCGCAAGGTAAATACCCCTGTTATGTTGTTTTTTCTTTTTAATCCTTTTTAAATTTGTGTTTTGTTTTAGGGATTAGTCCCCGCACTGGCTGAGGTAATACCAAATGCTGAGCACAGGTTCTGTCTGAGACATATGTGCAATAAATTCTCAGAGAACTTCAAAGGGCTATTATTGAAGGACCTGTTATGGAAGGCAACCAAAGCAAGCCATGTGCAACAGTATGAGCACCATATGCAAGAGTTTAAAAAAGTAGATGACGAAGCATTTCAGTGGTTTGTAGAAAAACCAGCTAGTTTGTGGTCCACATCCCATTTTCCAAGCCTTAACAACTGTCACAACCTGCATAACAACATATGTGAGAGTTTTAATGGCCTATTACTTCAAGCAAGAAGCAAGACAATCATCCCTATGCTGAAGGACATAAGATGCATTCTAATGAAAAAGGATGCAACTGAGAAGAGACCCAATAGGAAGTGGGAAAGGCCATTATGTCCAAACATTTGCAAAACATTGGAGAAGAGGAAGGAATATTCAACCAACTATATTGCCTTGTGGTTAGGGGCATCGACATACCAAATCAGCTGTTTTAATGGTAGCAATTTGTGGTAGATTTTGCAGAAAGGACTCGTTCACGTAGGAAGTGCGATTTGACAGGCATCCCTTGTCCTCATGCCATCTCAGCCATTTACTGCAAGCATGAAGAGCTAGAAGATTATGTAGCCCACTGGTACAAGAATGATACCTGGTAGCTATGAGCCAATTGTTTATCCAATTAATGGACCTGAGATGTGACCAAGAGCAGGGCTGCCAAGGGTCTTACCTCCAAAAGTTAAGGCAAGGCCCAAGAAATTGAGGAGAAGGGAAACGAATGAACCCCATAATACACATAAGCTAAAGAGGCAAAACACCACTACTACATGTGCAATTTGTGGAAAGTTGGGCCATAATAAGAGCACATGGAAAGGACAACCAATGGTTGACAAATCTGTGAGGAGACATATATTACCAGTAAGGTTGTGTTTTCAAATTTATTAAATGAAATTTGAGTTATGTGTTTTTAGATTTATTACATGTAATTTGAGTTATATCTACGCAGTTAAAGAGATCAGTTGTGACACCTCACGTTTCTAAAACACGATCCTTAAACGTTAAACCTAGAACAAAGACGTTATGCCTTAAGGAATGACATTCGAACCCTATGAACAAAGGGATGAATGCATGTAATATGGAATAGGATAAACCTAAAAATGTAAAATTGATAAAAAGAATTCAAATAAATTTGGAACAAGGAGGTTTTAAAACATTCAAGTTGAAAAGTCCAACGAAAGGTGAAAAAGGAGCAGAAAATCGAAACGGGTCAAAGTAAGACCCATGAACTCCTAAACTACAAAACTTTAAATACAAATTTGGGTAGAGAAAGAGGTTAAACCCAACTATAAGAGCTCAACAACATCACAAACAAAATAACTCAATTTGAGAGTTCAAAAGAAGAAAGGTTATGAAAGGTCTAAATGAGGCCCAAATTTTGAGAAGCCCAATAGGAAAATTTAATTAGGATTTTGGGCCAAACATTATGTGGACCCAAAATAAATAATTATTTGAGCCCAATTCTTTTATTAATGGCCCAATTGAATTAATTTTAAGCCCAAACCAAAGTTAGGCCCAAAGTGAATTTTTATCCCATAACTTAATAAAATAAATAAATAAAACAATAAATTGAGGCTCCTAAAAGCCCTTGGTCGGAAGCCATGAAGAGGGAGGGAGTGATGTGACATTTTTGAGGGAAAAGAAAAAGAAAAAGAAAAGAAAAAGAAAGGAAAAGATGAAAATGATAGTTGCTTGGAAAAATAAATTTCTTGCATCATCAAAGACATAAAAGTCTTCAATGAATAATGCCAACACATGGGAGAATGATGAGAGGAGGGAAGAAGGGATGTAACATAATTAGAATTAAAATAAAAGAAAAAATAAAATGTTATGTCAAGTACCATTAAATTAGGGAATTTGTTACCCATTAAACCAAACAAGGCCTTATGGCCTAAAAAAAATAAATTATTGAATCCAAACAAAGTATTAGAAGTCTTAGAACCCAAGATTTAGTTGGGATTGAATTGAATTGGAAGAGCAATAACTCAATGGAAAGTTGAATAAAAACTAAATGATGGGTAATATGGTCTTTTCACCCCAAATCTTTGCCTATAAATAGGAGACTTTTCTCCAACACTTAAAATATTTTCTTCACTCCACTCTCTCTAAAAACCGTCCAAGACCAGAAGGGAAAGAAGAAGAAAAGAAATAAAAAAGAAGAAGAAGAAGAAAGAAGAAAGAAGAAAGAATAAGAAGAAGAAGGAAAAGAGAAAAAGGAACCTAAAGCTAAGTCCTAATTCTTGGAGAAAAGAAGACCACCAAGTAAGTGATCTTCAAGATTTTCATCTCCTAATATCATCTTCTCATATTTGATCATCTCTAAGATAAAAGAAACATGGACAAAAATGAATAAGAAATAAGATGAACCATGGAATCAAGAATATGAAGTTAGAACCTTGTTCTAGGGAAATTTTGAAAGGACCAAAGATAAAGAATAAAAACTCTAAAAAGTGATTAAGAACCTTTTTATGAAGGTATTATGTTGTTGAGATATGTTTGGACATGTTTTGGATGGATTAAAATAGGAGGAATTAATGGTTGTATGTTTTTTTGTGAAGAAATCACCAAAACAGAGTGACTTTTAAGCCATTCTAAGAATTTTCTTGTGAACCAAACAATTCCCAAATTAAAGGTTGTTTCCAACAGAGCCTATTTCGGATGTCTTGAGAGTGTGTGAATTTTGATTAGACCAAAAAATGTATTTTTGAACCCCTTTGCTATTTTTGAATATTCTATGACAGAGAGAGAGAATAACAACCCAATTTCAACCCTTGTAGATTGTTCTACAAAACTCTCCTTGAGCCGAGCCACCTGTCCAAAGAAAGGTCTATGGGTCTAGTTGTACCCTCTATTTACAAAAATCAATTTGAGATAGTATATTTTGAGATATTGGGATTCTACCAAACATGCTCCTTTTTCAACAGATTCTGTTGTAACAATTTGTCGACCATTATCTGTTGCCAACCAGTCCTCGGTTTCTTCATGAAACATCTAGATAACATCTTAATCTAGCACTCTGTAATTGTTCAAAATTCTCTAGCGAGATTTAGTATTTCTAAAGTATTTTTAAAGCTGTAAGGAAGAATTTAGAAATGAAGAGAAATATGATTTAAGAAAGCTTTAAGCAAAACTAAGTACCTAGACCTAAGTTAGGGACCTTGGGGTCTATGAGGGTACCAAGAATGATTAAGAATGATATAATTAAGGATGAAAATACCCAACTTGCATACCCACACAAACATTCATGTGTCACTTTTGTTCACGTAGTTAAGTTCCTATCCTTTCTATGTGTTAGGAACCGAAGTTCCGGAGTGAACCGAAGAACGTGGCTCAAGGAGGAGAACTCGTTTTCAAGGGGGTGTTGCTTATCACTAGCTTGGTATTATGAATGTGTGAATGGTTAAATTCTTCATGCTTTAAGATTTAAGAAAATGAATGGTGGTTTAACTTGTGAAAGAAAGCTATGTTTGCGAACTTGTGTTTTATGAACTGTCTTATGAATA
>JAUTBS010227541.1:0-11494 GCA_032361285.1 Aequorea victoria | reverse complement strand
TATGGCTACAAGCCCTAATGGTACAACAAGAAAACTCAAAAGAATGGTAATCGGTATAGGATATCTAGATTAGCACGAGTTGTCCGTAATCGAGTCATGGCCCAATGCGTCCTCTCCAAGAATATCCTATCACAATACACATCCAATGATGCAAAGATAACATTGTATAACGAATCATAGAAAAAAATAATGATAGAGCGATAGAAAGTTTTTATAAAATATTATTGAATACAAGAATCAATAATCCCAAAAATTGTTATACAATCGAATGATCCAAAAGAAAGAAAGAAAAACCAAAACTAGAACAAAAACTACATTACAAAAAGCTAGGGTTTCATCAAAACCCTAGACGAGGAGCTTAGCCGCTCATTGACAAGACAAACGAGCAAGATCCGGATGAAGGTGACATCTCCATCTTCTTCTCCCTCTTGCGCTTGAACCCTAGTCCCTCTTGGATGTTCTTCTGTAGTTTTTCGAACCCTAGAAACTGAGAATAAGTTCCTTTTTATACCCCCTCTCAAAAACTTCTCGAACGACTTAAAATTAAAATTCTTCTTCGCTGACGAGAGTCCGGACGCAAGTGGTGAGCGTCCGGACGCAAATTCCCAGTGCCTTGTTCGCTCGAGCGCTCAAATTAAAACTTGGAAGACCGCTCGAGCAATCAAGCGTCCGGACGCGTTTGGTGCTGCATCCGGACGGAAACGTCCAGTAGCTATTCCTTTCCCCTTTGTGTCGACCCAACAATTTCTTGTGTCGACCCCCAATGCTTTCTACGCTTCTGAGTCGACCTCAGATGACTTTTATGGTTCATGAGTCGACCCCCACATCAAGCGTCCCGGGCAAACTTTTCCAGATTGCACTTTTGCTTCTTTCTATATTATTTCTCGCTCTTGACCCCACTTTTATCAAACGATTCGATGCACCTAATGCTGAATCAAAACATACTAAAACACACATTATACTAACGACTCAAGGACATAAAATGTATGCTGGATGATTTAAAAGTGCTCTTTTAAGCTCAGATCAAAAGGCAACAGTCGAAACAAGGGACAAAAACAACAATCCGAAGAACAGGGCCGACCTAGTACACCTTCGAACCGCGGCACATATCGCCCCTGCTCGCCCAAGCCATACTCGAATTTCCCACTTCTGAGCAGGAAGTCAGAGGTGTTCTTGTTCAAGTCCGACAGGTCGGTGACCAGCTCCTTCGACCGCTCTCGGAGATAGAGGTAGTGCGTGCTCGTGTCCCTAGTATGACCGAGGGTATAGCAGGCAAAAATTTTGGGGATTTTAAGATCACAGCCGAGCCGACAATTGATCTCAACAACCCCCATGATTATTCAAAAGAAATTGACAGAGACTTGATGAGAGCAAAGGTGGCATTCGGCGAACATGCGCCAAAGAAAAGGGTGAAGAGGAAACCGAACTCCCCCTTCGACGATTGTTACTATTGCAAAGGCCACGTACTCAAGGGAGCACAAGTCCTTGTCCGAGATCTCATTGTAGAGCTCGAATCTGACATCGTCAGGGATATTATATTCCCTTCGAAACTCGGCCATGGCCGAGGGAGAGGAACACAGCCTTCTAAACTTGCCCATATTAGATGTCAATGAAGCACGACTTAAAAATTGGGCCGAGATGGCTAATAAACCGAACCTCGGTGCTAAGACCGAGAATGAACGACATGCACAGGTTCGAACCCAGAAAGATGGAAGAAACGACAAGATAAGTCCAGAAGCTACAACAATGGCAGAAAATAAGAGGGCACAATAAGACAAGAAACGGGGCAAAAACCCCCAAATACACAAATCAGAGGATCACAGTAACCACAAGCACGATATAGAACAGGGAAATATGCAAAAATCAAGAAAACAGAAAGACCAAATACAATGTCAAACCAGAAAAACCTCAAGGGAGGGGAAAAAGGACAAATACGAATCATGCTTAAAGCCTAAGAAAACAGGGAGAGAGGAGGGTAAGAAATCTATGCCCTAAATCAAGAAACAGAGAAAGAACTAACTAGGAAGGACGTAGACAAGGATCGGCAATGAAGAACAAACCCTCCAGTGAACGACGGCGAGGATACTGGTGATCAGGCGAAAAGCTCTATGGGGTCCTTCGAGTAGGCAGCAACGAGGTCGTAGGGAGGAAAAAGATGTTACAGAGAAGGGTGCGAATCAGTTGGAGTTTCAAAAGTGTGAAAATGAAGGGGGATAAGGCTTTTATAGAGAATGGGAGAGAAACGAGGGGGCGTCCCCTCGAAACGTCAGCAGGACGTGGGCCAACTAGTGCACGACACGTCACAGCCGAATTCAAAAGTTCTAAAATGGCGCTCCAATGGTCACTTTAGAGCTGAGCTACAAGACAGTAAGGAGCCTACACGTCATTGTCGAACACGTCGTCCTAGGACCGAGCCAACGAACAATTATGATTGCTCGGGAACGCCAACGGCCCACTAACCAGAGGAGGCCACGTAATGGCCAGGACGGCGGGGGGCATGATGACCTGACCCACGCGTCCCATCAATGCCAAACACCAGCCAATTGGCTATGGACACGTGGAACCCTAACGCGAATCCCCAAATGCCACAACAAAGAATTCATGAGTGCTATGAAGCGTCAACCAACGACGAACCAGATACTGACATGTAGGGACCGAGCACGCGTCCCAAACACCGAGATAAAAGTATCAAACACATCAGTTACCAAACATCGGCCACCAAACTCTGGAATCCCAGACAGAGAAATGCAACTCCAGCACTTCAGTATAAAGCAAAATAAAAGGGGCTGAGATAATAGTAGTCTGGCCTAATAGTCGACGGGTGACCCATGTTGATCCGAACCCATACTGGCCCAGCCCAAAGATCAAACAGGGGTTCCAAAGACACACATATCCTCGGGCAAAGTCACAAAGGCTCGGCTTAGGCCTAGGATCCCTCCTATGGCCGAACATGCATGCGCACGACATTTAACATTGGGGGCATGCACCGATCGAGATGTGGGCCGAGGTCCATATGGCCAAGGTTAATGCCATTAATGCTTATTAATGCTCTGCACGCCTCTGACACGACAGTGGCGTGTCCTATCATTAAATTCGGCACAGACGCCGCCATTACCAAAAATGGGGGTGACACGATGAGGTCAAAGGAGATCGTGTGTCTACCATTCTGGGCGGACGTCTATATAGAGACAGAGGAAAACATGAGCCACGGTACACAACACCTGCACAACAAACCCTAACTTTTGATCTCTAAGCCTCCTCACTGTCTTTTCTTTCTTCTCACCCCTACCAACACTAATCTGATCATCGGAGGGGGTTTCCAGCTACACCCCGCAAGCCAGTTTACGTTTCTCTCTCTTACAAATCCTCCATATTAGACTTGGGGCAGCCCGGTGAAGTTTTCATCCAATTCAACACACCCTACAGATTTACCCCCGTACAAAACCTTTGTTTAATAATTCTTGCAACTGTTTCTCCAATTCTCTCAACTTTATAGGAGACATACGATAAGGTGCAATCGATATAGGGGAGATGCAATGATACAATTCAATTGCAAAATCGATCTTTTGGTCTATAGGTAACCCCGACAACTCATCTGAAAAAACATCTGAGAATTCACAAATAATCGGCATCTTTGAAAGTTCTTCTCTTCCCACTTCAGCATCCATGACACGTGCTTAGAATCCTTGATACCCTTTCTGCAACCATTTAGTTGCCTTAAGAGCTGACACAAAATGAATAGGTGTCCTACCTTTCTCACCTTGAAAAACAAATTCTTCCTCCCCAGGGATCTTAAAGATCACTCTCTTCCCAAAGCAATCGAGGGATGCATGATACATCGACAACCAATCCATTCTAAGGATAAGATCAAACCCTCTCATATTCAAGGGCATAACATCAACGTTCATTTCTCGTTCCCCTACCTTTAATGGACACTTTCGGTATATGGTTGTGATCGACATTTCCTCCCTAAGGGGTGTGGCAATGGTAATAGTGAAATCTAGAGACTCGGGTAAAATGCCCTCTACTTGTGATATGAACATGGGTGCTACAAAAGAATGCATCGATCCGAGATCAATAAGAACATGAGCTTACTAATCACAAGCATAAATAACACCTATCACAACTTCTGGCATAGCCCGCGCATCCTATTGTGTAATGGCAAACATGAGCCCGGGTGTAATGGATCTCTCCGTCGCCACTCCTTTTCCTTTACTCTGTGCCGACTCCACTGGTCCACTGTTTATAGTCTTTCTACTTCCCATAGAAGATGCTGTCTGTATCCCTTGCTATCCACAGTTATTAGATGTGTGCCCCGGCTGATTGCAATGGTAACACACAATCTCTCTTGGATAATCTTTAATGAAGTGGTTGAGGGCTCCATATTTGAAGCATGTAGGATTTCTTCCCTTCTCATTCTTGCTAAAATTTCCAACACTTGATTGATTCCCCTTGAAACTTTTGCTTTTTGTGGTGGACTGAAAACTTTGGTTCTGAAAAGCCAGTGGTTTGCCCGTAGCATTTCTGAAATTGCTCTTTCCTGACTTGTCCGATGACGCACCACCAAATTTTTGCTTCATATATTCTTCTCGTCTTCCTGCTCCCTCCTTCACATCCTTCTCAATCATGTGGGCTTTATTCACCAAACTAGCATAACTACTAATTTCCAATCCTGTCAATCTCATTCGGATCGCATAATCTAAACCTCTCTGGAATCTTTTACATCTCGTCTCCTCATCCTGTACTAACAAAGGAGCATACCGCGACAATTCTATAAATTTCATCTCATATTCAGCCATGCTCATATTCTTCTGAGTCAATTCAATAAACTCTTGTTCTTTCTCATACTTGTAGATCATTGGCTTATACTGTTCGTCAAAAGCTTTTACAAATCGAGCCCAAGTAATCTCTTGTGGCACCGAGGGTTCCACTCCAGGGATAGGCATCTTCGGTAACCTCTCAATTACCTCCCACCAATTGTAGGCTTCTCTGCAGAACATGAAAGTAATGAGATCCACACGCTCATTTTCCGTTATTCCGACACGATCAAGAATACGCACTGCATCCTTGAGCCAATGTTCTGCTTTAGCAGGATCTAAAGTTCCATGAAATTCCTTAGCCCCTAGGTTATTAAACTGTTTGGCTCGAGACTTATCGCCCCTTCCTAATTGCATACTAAGCAACCAGGTGTTCGTCTCTGTCAAACGGGTGATAGCTTCTAAAATCTTTAATGTTTGATCTACTTGATCATTTGGTTACCCGGCTTGCGAGGGCATTCCTTGTCCTTCCCCAGCTTGTTGCTCAGGGGTAAACGACACTTTATTAGAATTCTCCATAACTACATCACAAAAGGCAATGGATACAACTTCAATACTTAATCTCAAATATCTACCCATATTTACACATAGAAATAATTTATGTATAAATACCATTTCAACTTCCACTTCTAGACTTTCCATTAACGTCTAATATTACCAACCCACTATGACTCACAGGGTAGTTTTTCCCGATCTGATAACTTACCATGACTTCTGATAGGAATCTGCGCCTGCAGAACGCGTTTCTAATCAGACTTCAAACCCAGTTAAATAGACATCCAAAGACAATGGTACGACACCCATAAGTCCTCTTAATATAACTCAACTTAACTACCCACCACCTATGTCCACATAATGCCAATCTTGCCTAGGTCTACATAACCTATAAACCTAGAGATCTGATACCAAATTGTCACACCCGCTCCCCTGAGAGAAAATCATCCTACTCAGAGTAGGGTGGCACAACACTATCTCGTCCAAGATTAATTTAATACACATAAATTCTTAATATTACGATGCTACTATTCATTCACCTCCATATACAACAAAAGGAATACTCTATTCCATATAGATTAAATGTATAAACAAAATATGTTCAACACGGGGGATACACCATCCCAACCATCCATACAACCATAAAGTAACCAACTGTTCATATATTACAACCCAACAAGGGGATTAAATTCTCAAAAGTGCATCTTCTTCAACAAAAACCTCCCTTCGGCATATGTGGACTACTTTTACCCCGAACTATGATCTGTAATCAAAAAGATTACATGAGAGTGGTCTTAGTATTAAAATAAAATAAGACATGATATAAGGATATCGAAAGCATTTGATTTAAACAACTTTACCCACGCCATAAAACAATTTCTCATGGTTCACAACATTGTACATATAGTACATTTCAACAGTGGGATAAACACCACAACATGATATAAAATTCACAACATCTATATTACCACGCACACAACACACGCTTTCCAACGTCTAAGTAGTCGTCTAACCTCTCGACCAAGAGTTCCAACGGTACCATAACCTCATTATAACACTTCTATTTTAGAGTGGCGTGTAGGAGGGCCACTCAATATATCACCAGTGGTAGATGCATCTTCACCCGCAACTCGGGCAATCCCCACCTGGGATAATGCCTTAAAAGGCTAACACGTGGACAAGCCACACACCCATTATGGACAATGCCACTATGGCTACCATGCCCTTATCACTTTTGGGGACGGGATGGTTACCCCCCTTAACTTGGCACGTTCAAGCAAAACATTTGATAAATAACACCAACATGATCTCATCACACCTTTCATAAAACATGCTTGAAAAAGAGAAGTAAGTGATCAACATCATTTCACAAAACATCCATCTTTAATAACACATGAGATCATAGTAATACAAGTTGGTAAATCATTGATAAAAACACACTTATCATATTTCATTTTAACAATGACTAGCCACTCTCACCTTCAAACCAAGGGATTCAAACTTGGCCTCCACTACCACGAGGCGTCAGGCCTTCCTCCTCAAAAACCCTTCCAAAAAGTATAATTCATAACAATCACATATAAGGATCTACCTTAACCTCATGTAATTCTACCCTTTTTTATATTTCAAGAGTTAGATATGCTTATTAGTGATATATCTCATGAATAAATTTAGGGCCAAAACGGTCTCTAAACGTCCCAAAACGCTTCTAGAACAAAAATATTTTTTGTGCAATTGAGTCGACTCAAACCTTCATTGAGTCGACTCACAAGGCTCTAGGTCGACTCACACTCCTTCAGGTCGACTCAGAAGGTTTCCTAGGAGGTCTGGGGTCGATACAGAGGTCGACTTGTCTCAACTCGTGCACGCGGCATTAGGGCTTGGGTCGACTCACTCACAACTTTGGTCGACTCAAAGCTCTGCCTGCAAAACTACCGAGAGCAATTCAACAGTGAGTCGACACCCACACTTCTGGGGTCCACTCAGGCCAACGGTTTGAAGTTGGGTCGACACAACCGAGGCTTGGGTCGACTTAGACCCTTACCTGTCAAAATTACTGAGAGATGAAAATGATTGAGTCGACACTTCCAACTTTTGGGTCGACCCAAATCCCGGAAATGCCTAATGCTCTATTTTGGGTATTTTTTCTGGTTTATAGCTCCGTTTGGGGGAAATAAACCTAGTTTTTGGGCCACAAATCAAGCCTCCATCCTACCATAAGCTTTCTCTACCTTCTCCTTCCATATTACCATACAATCATGACCTCAAACTCCTCGAAAGGAAAACTTTCGACCACACTTGAAACCACACCTCTAGAATCTCTACAATTTCAACCACATTTTGGGGATTTAAGAAAACTAGGAATGTATGACCAAATTAAGGTAGGAGACCTAGGAAAAAGAGTTTTAAAACTTCCTAAACAAGGATGATATATTTACCTCTTGAATCCTCACCAGTCTGGTACAGCAAACCAGAGTCTCTGAACCAGGAACTTCATCTCTTCTTCCTCATCTTCTCAAAACTACTTAGCTCTCACAAATGTCTTTTCTCACAATTTTCTCTTACTTTCCTCCTCTCTCAGTCGTCCTCTCCCTTTTTGCGTAAGACTCAAACGACTCAAACTGTCAAGAATGAGAAGTATCAGAGAATAGACAGAGAACAAACGATGGGGAGCCATTCAGCAGCCTCCACCTATCCCCTGAAGGGACATTTCCCCTGACATTCCCACCAACCAAACCCCAAACTCAAGTTTTGTGTTAGGAAATCAAATCTCCTTCTTGATAATCACACTTTACTCCCTCTATATTTGTTAATCATACATTTGTATATTTTTTTCCCTCCAAATTACTGAATTAACCTCATTAATTGTTCTATTTAATATGGCCAAATAATTACGAGGTATTACATTCTTCCCCTCTTAAAGAAATTTTGTTCTAAAATTTAAATGTACCTAATTCAAACAGATGCGGATACTTCTATCAGACTTCCTCTTCTCTCTCTTAGGTGGCTTCTTCCACTGCATGACTGCGCCACAAAACCTTCACCAAGGGTATTGTGATACCTCACATTTCTAAAACACGATCCTTAGACGCTAAACCTAGAACAAATGCGTTATGCCTTGACAGATGACATTCGAACCCTATAAACAAAGGAATGAATGCATGGAATATGGAATAGGATAAACCTAAAAAGGTAAAATTAATAAAAAGAGTTCAAATAAATTTAGAAAAATAAATTTTTGAAATATTCAAGTTGAAAAGTCCAATGAAAGGCGAAAAAGGCGCAAAAAACTGAAGCGGGCCAAAGTAAGGCCCATGAACTCCTAAAGTCCAAAACTTTAAATATAAATTTGGGTAGAGAAAGAAGTTAAGCCCAACCATAAGAGCTCAATAGAGTCACAAACCAAAGAACTCAATTTGAGAGTTCAAAATAAGAGAAATCATGGAATGTCTAAATAAAACCCAAACTTTGATAAGTCTAATAGGGAATTTTAATTAGGGCTTTGGGCCAAACATTATGGGGGTCCAAAATAAATAAATATTTGAGTCCAATTATTTTATTAATGGCCCAATTTAATTAATTTCAAGCCCAAACCAAAGTTAGTCCCAAAAACTTGAAATTTGACCCAAATGAAGTGAATTTGGGCCCAAAGTGAATTTTAATCTCATGAATTAAGAAAATAAATAAATAAAGCAATAAATTGAGACTTTTAGAAGCCCTTGGCCAGCTGCCATGAAGAGGGAGGAAGTGATGTGACAACTTCAGTAGAAAAAGAAAAGAAAAAGAAAGGAAAGAAGGTTGCTTCAAAATCTTGTATTCCTTCATCATAAAAGCTACCAAAAGTCTTCCATGAATAGTATAAGATGACTTGATGAGAGAGTAATGGATTTGACATAAATGAAATAAAAAAAATAAAAATAAAAATCTTGAGAAAGTACCCTTAAATTAAGAGATGTGTTTCCCATTAAACCAAATAAGGCCTTAAGGCCTAAGAAAAATGAATTATTGAATCCAAACAAGGTATTAGAAGTCTTGAAGTCCAAGATTTAGTTAGAATTAAATTTAATTAGAAGAACAAGAATTGAAGTCTTAGAAATCACAAAAATGCCCAATTTTTAATCAAAGACCAAAATGGAGTCCACATGAATTCCTAAATTATGAAAATAGAAAAATAACCAAATTAATCCATTACCAAACAGCCCCTTGGCCGGCCAGCCTTCAGCCCCCATGAGAGATGTTTTGATGTGATGTCATTCTTGAGTTTTGAATTAAAGAAAGGAAGGAGGAAAGGTTGATGTGATGAGTTGCTTAGTTTATAAGTAAACCAAATGCAAGACTCTAACCCATCTTCTATCCTAATAAATTAATTGTGTGAGATATTTATACACATAAATATACCCCAGAAAGATAAGAATACATGAGATAACTAAATTATGAGAGAAAACTACCCAAAGGAAATTAAAACCTTGCTAGAAGACCCCTAATCTCATCATGGTGGATTTAACCACACATCATCCATCAACTATTAGTCATTGTACTCTTGTCATCTTTGGAAGACTTGGGGGCCATATGAAGTCATCAAAATAATGAGATGAAGGGACTAAATTGTGGAATTAAATTAATTAGAAAGTCTTGAAAAATTCACATAATTTTGCCTATAAATAGACCACTCATTCCAAGCCTTTAAAACCTTTAAGTTCTCCTCTCCACTCCCTCTCCTCTCCATGTAAATCTCGGCTGGACCAGACCAAGAAGGAAGAAAAAGAAAAGAAGAAGAAGAATACGAAGAAGGAGAGGGAGAAGGAAGAACAAGGAAAAAGGGAAGAACAAGGAAGCTATAGTTATCTTCTTAGATCAAGAACCTACGACTAAGAGACTTTCTAAAACTCTTACTTCTCACCTAATAACATCTTCTCATCCTGGATCCTCTCTAAGATAAAAGAAAGATGAACAAAAATGAATGAGAATGAAGGTAGGACATAGAATCAAGAATGTGATGTTCAAACCATGTTCTAGGGAAGTTTTAAAGGAACCTAAGATGAAGCATAAATAATGTACAAAAATGATTAAGAACCTTTTATGAATATATTATGTTGTTGAGATATGTTTGGACATGTCTTGGATAGGTTAAAATGGGATAAGTTGTTGGTTATAAGGTTTTGCAAAGAATTCATAAAAAACAGAGTGCTCTGTAGGCCATCTTCAGATTTTTCGTGTGAACCAAATGAACTCTAAATAAAAAGATGTTTTTAACAGAGGATGTTTATGATTTCTTTAGAGTGGGTGATGTTTTGTTTGACCCAAAAGTGTATTTTTAAACCCCTTTTCTATTTTTGAAGTTTTTGTCACAGAGGGTCAGAAACAGAGCCCACTTTGAACACTTGTATCTTGCTCCATAAAACTTCCCTTGTGATTCTCCACATATCTAGAGTAAGGTCTATGAGTCTAGTTTCGCACTCTTTTTACAGAAGTTTATTTCATTAAGTATATTTCGAGATATGTTGATTCTACCAAACAGACCCCTTTTTTGATAGATTCTGTTGTAGCAATTTTTGAACCCCTTTATGTTCACAACCAGCTCTCATATTTTTCATGAAACGTTTAGATAACATTTTCATTTCTCTATATGAAAAGTTTTAGAAGGTTCCAAGGAGGTGTAATATTTTTAAAGTATTTTAAAGCTCTGTGGCAGAATCTGGAAGTGAAAAAAAATATGGTTTAAGAAAGGTTTAAGCCAAACTAAGTACCTAGACCTAAGTTAGGGACCTTGAGGACTATGAGGGTATCAAGAATGATTAAAAAAGATATACTTAAGAGGAAAAATATCCCACTTTCATACCCACACGAACATGCATGTGTCGCTTTAGTTCACGTAGTTAAAGTTCCTATCCGATCTATGTGTTAGGAACTGGAGTTCCGGAGTGAACTGGAGGGTATGGCTCGAGGAGGAGCACTCGTCTTTGAGGTGGATATTTCCTATCCCTAGCTTGGTATTATGAATGTGTGAATGGTTAAATTATTTATGCTTCCATGCTTTATGATTGGATAAAATAAATGGTTGTTTTACTTACGAAAAAAAGCTATGTTGTGAACTTATGTTTTATGAAATGACTTGTGAACATATATTATGAAACATAATGGAAGTGAGATGTCTTATGAAATTAAGGGTAATGTTACTTGAG